>CM028361.1:37377826-37480326 GCA_016624345.1 Platycodon grandiflorus | reverse complement strand
GACTTTAGAGCAAGAATATGTGCACTATCTCCGCCGATGATATCATAAGCATAAACGACCAAAAGAATACTTCGGGCATCAGATAGAGTGTTTATGAATATTGCTGCACCGCATAAGGCCAAACTCTATCGCCACCTCAGTAAATCTCCCAAACCAAGGAGACTTTTATAGACCATACAACTACTTATTTAATTTACAAACCATACGTGACTCCCTTGAACTCAGGAGGTTGTTCCTCGTAAACCTCTTTGTGGAGATCACGATGAAGAAAAACATTCTTCACATCCAATTGGTGGAGAGGCCAATAGTGGGATGTAGCAAGAGAAACGAGCAACCTAACTCAAGCCAACTTTGCAACCGGAGAGAATGTGTCTACATAGTCGACACTATATATCTGAGCATAATAACACTTGGCTTCTAGGCAAGCCTTCAAAAGATGATTGGATTCACTTTCAATGTGGATATCCACTTACATCCAATTACACATTTAACATATGGCAAAGGAACCGAATCCCAGGGTTTGTTGGGAATGGGAGTAAGGTCCGGTTTTGGGAGGACCTTTGGATCGGGCAGCTTGCTTCGCACTTCTTATCCTTGTTTTTTTCAGACTTTTTGCTATTCATGATGCTTCTATTTCTAGTTTTTTGGTTACGAATAATAATAACTTATCTTGGAATTTTTATTTTTTTGGAGATCTGAATTACTGTGAAGCTGAAGAGGTCTATCTTACCAGCACCCTTCATTTCAGCCAAAGTACCCATGTCCACACGATATGGGTGTGGGTATGGGTGTGGCTATGGGTGTAGCAATTTTACACTAAACTAGTACAAAATCTTAAAATTTTTGCGGATCCGCACCTATACCTGTTCCTCCTAGCCGAGTCCATAGGAAGAGGTCATGGTATTGCTTGATCATTTGCGTTCTTTCCATCTTCTGATCGAGATGATCCGCATCTTGGACTCCGGATCCAAGTGGCCTTTTCTCTGCTAAATCTTTCATGAAAATCTTAGCTGGTTTTTGAACTACCGGCACCTTTCCTATAGCTATTTTCATTTGGAAATCCAAGGTTCCATACAAACTTGTGGCGTTTTCTTGGTCCTTGTGCTTTACGGGTTGAACCCCAATGATTGGGGCCAAAGGCGTAGGCCTAATTTGGCCATCTCTCCGGACATTTGCATTTTGTGTTGGGTCGGAACGAGAACTTTTTTGCACCTCTTTTTCATTGTCCGGTTGCTTGGAAGTTGTTTTTATGTTTGGGATTCGTGATGAGGAGTGGGTCTGTCCAGATTCGGTTGGGGCTTTGTTGTTATATGCTTGGGATTTGGGGTAACAAGGATGCGTCGATTCTTTGGCAGTGTGCTGTGTTTAGTATGTTATGGAGCAAACTAATAAAGGATCATGTAGAGGTAGACAAAGCAGAATAATTAACATAGTTAGAAATGACACAACCATGCTTACCTTTTTGAAGAGCAACTAGAACATCTAAATCGGATGGTAAAGAAATAGTATTGCTCAATGTAGATGAGATGACTAGCTGGGTAGGACTCGATCATGAGGTGCTGAATGACTTTCATTTGTTGGACGTCCGAATTGGGGGGTGGGGGGACAAGAGGAAGGTACAAATGGTGTAACAGGGGCTAAGATCGGACAAGGTGATGAACAAGAAAGTCATCTTCCGAATTAGACAATGATGATTCAACTGATGTCATATGATAGATATGATGTGATTCAATCATTCGAAGAATTTGACATCTAGAGAAATCAAATAGTGATTTAACTTGGGGAAAAAAACAACGATACCCTTTTGAGAACGAGAGTAGCCTAAGAAGACACATTTAAGGGATTTGGGATCCAACTTAGTTACACGTGGATGATGATCCCGAACGAAAAACGCACATCTAAATGTCTTTGGTGATGCAAAGAACGGCGATTGAGAAGGGAACAAGAGACAACAAGGAATAAGATGACATGAAGTCAATATTGCATCAGTCAAAAATGGCTTCAGCACTTCCATTTTGAACAACACTCTCCATTAAGTGATGATTCTTTCTCTTTGCAACCCCATTTTGTTGAGGTGTATATGAGCAAGAACATTAACATTGATGGATCATGCCTTGTTCGTGCATAAAGGTGGAGCATGCTTCTGCATTGTCTACGCAGATTCTTAGTGGGCACACCGTATTGGGTTTTAATCACGAAAAATAGAAAACAATTCTGAATGACTTCTCATTAAGGAAATCCAAGTTACATGAAAAAAATCATGTACAAGAGTAACAAATTAGTGATAACCAAGCTCTGAAACAATTGGGGATGGACCAAGCAGCAGAACGACTAGGAAGGTACGACACACGATGATGTTTAGGATACAAACAAGCTTCACAATTTAAGTTAGACAATGACCCTAAACTAAGACATAATTTCTTCAGACTCGAGATAGAGGGATGACATAAGCAACAATGCAGCTTGTGGGGGTGAGGGAATTAACTGGAGCATGCAACTGGTAAAGAAACAAGATTCAGAATGTTAAGTCCCGATTCATAGCCTCTACCAATTATCCTCTTCATCAAAGGATCCTGAAAAAACACTCAAGAATTGGGACAGAATGAGGTAGTACAACTGTTATCACGTGTAAATTTAGTGATAGACTAAAAAGTGAACGGAAAGATGAAGGACATAACACAAAGATAGAGATGGAAAGAGACTAGCAATGCCACTTCCCTTAACATAGGCAATAGACCCATCGGCTAAAGTGACAACAGGTAAAGTAGAAGGGGTGAACAAAGATAGAATATTGGTCATATGATCGGTTGCACAGAATCAATGACCTATTTGCGACGCAAGGAGGAAAGACATGCGGTGGGTTTAACCGTGTGGACCTAAGTACCAAAGTAGCAGTGCGAGAGATGAAGATGGGAAGATGGTTGAGAGAAATGAAACCATGTATACTAGCGAATTCCTCGTGTGGCATCATAACCATCTGTCGTTCAGCCAGCTCAGATGACTAAGTAACAAGCTAGGGGTTCGAAGCTACATTAGCAAACTAAGTCATCTCAAGTCATCTGCGAGCGAGCTCTAGAAAACTCCGGCCTTAGTCCAACTAAACCCCATAATAAGAAATTGCTCTCGTTGTACCTGCATCTCCTTAACATTGGGCAACAGTAATATTGTAAATTACGCCACTCCCGATACAACTTCTTAAAATCCGCAAAACATTGAGTTGCAATCAATCCCTCTGATTCTATTTTAACATATCATGGGACAAGTCATTGATATGATTGAGATTGTTGTAGGTTGAGTACAACACCTCCAAGTTCTCTGAAAGTAACATAACTATTTCAGTGTGGAAACTTACGCAACAACACTATTAGTTACTGAATTCAACATCTTCCATATAGAAATGCATCATCCTAATCTCTATATGCATCATCCCTAATCCATGCCTTATTGCCATCACTCATTTTTAATTTCTACGAGGTGATTACCCTTATGCATTCTGTGAAAACTCTGCTAAAAGCTTAAGCTGTTAGAGAGGAGCCCAACAATGTACATCAAGCCTAACACTCTCCCTCACGTGTGACCCATGAGCGATAAACTCGCATGCCTCACCAAGGACATCACAAACCAAATAGGGGCCATGATATGATCTCGAGGGGCTTGTCAGTATTTGCACGCGTTGGAGAGGTTTTGGGTGAAGATTTGAAGTTCAAGGGCGAGTCCAAAGGCTTGGAGGATATTCTTAGAGAGTTTGGGGGTGAGATGACAAGTTTGAAAGTTGTATTCATGTTCCAAACTCAAATAAGAGCAAATACAGCGCTAGCACTGCAGTCATAGCGCATGAAACAAGGTCTGGCGCTGCGCTAAAATCATTGCCACCGGGCCAAAATAGTTGGCGCTGTGCCAACTATGGAATTTTCCCGATTTTGTTCGGTTTTTGCCATATTTTGATATTTTATGCTTTTATTACTTTCCTTTTATTTAGTATTTCGTGCTCTAAACGTTAGGGTTACTTTACAGCTTTCCTAGGGTTTGTAAGCCTATTTAAACACCGTTCTAAACATTGTTTTAGTTAGTTAGTGATTGATTGAATAAACGTGAGTTTCTCTCTATTCAAGTACGTGTGTCATTCTTGAGCAAATCATTTGATCCAATTGGTTATGTTTTGAATCAAACCCTTGACTTATCAATTGGAGATCCATCCCGATTGTGGCGTCTTTCATCATACTAAGATTTGTGTTGCTTCTATGACGTCGGGTCATGGTGTCATTCAACATCAAACCTTTTTAGGAGATCTTGGGGTGTGACGAGATTCGCATCAGGCCAACACATTCACTCACAATATTTTAGGTAACAAATGCAAGCGGGATGAATCGAACCCACTCCCTTGCCAAACTAGAGTTGTGATACCATGTTAAGCAATTGACTCATCTAAAAGCTTAAGCTGTTAGAGAGGGGTCAACAATGTATATCAAGCCTAACACATTCCAATCAGAGACCACCCTTCACCTCAATATATAGTTGTTTCCATTAATTTTATTATCCGTAAGGTTGATGGAGGTGGGGACAGCCACAGAAACGCCTGTGTAGGGTCTGGAGATGACATATTCACAAGAACCCAAACAGTACAATTTCACAAAATGGCATAGTCGCACTCGCACAATCAACAATCAACCAAAAACCTCATAAAAACCTTCAAACTGAAAAATTAACCACAGAGTTAGAGATGGCAGATCAAGGTGAGGGTGGCAGGCTGAAAATTTCGTCCAATTCCGGCAGACGGGCCGGCGTGTGGCTGGAGCTCTGGAAACACCAAGGCTTTCCGGTGGTAGAATGGTTGCTGCCAGCGTTGTTTCAGGCAAACAAACCTCCTCAGGTGATGCGTATCACAAATGGTGGCTGAACTGTGACCTTTGGGACTAGGTCAAACAACTGAATGTGCTCCGGCTGATTTTCTGGGCACAAACCAGGCAACCTCTTCTGCGCCACGAACCACTAGCAACCTCACTGCGTCCTGGGTCTACCTGCTATCACCATCGCACACCCTTGGCGACTCAACGTCCGTCGGCCCACCGGGTTGACCTGATATCAATAATGAGGCATTCCGTCTCTACTGAATCATGAAGAGAGACGAAGAACAACAACAACAACAAAAAAAAAATGAAAAAAAGAGAGAAAGAATTAAGATTAGATCGACACAGGTATATGTTGAAGATCCCTGCCCTGGTACCATGTTACTCTACAAAGGGTTAGGCTAGGGTATTCATTTATACGTGCACGTGAAACTACAATTAGCACCCTTCACAATACCATTTGTTCTCTAACACTTCTAAAAGCTTAAAGTTGCGGCCTTTTGACATATTTAATGTGCAAATAGCTGCACAACTTTTCTGCACTTTATAGACCACCAAGGGTCTGTATGTAAAACGGCATGCATTGCTCTAAAAACTGGGTATCTTCCCGTGGTCGCACCTGTATCCGTATTGCTGCTTCCTCTTAAAGGTACCTTGCGTCGGTGCTTTTTGATCCATAGTTCGATTAAATAAATTTTTTTCAGTTAATAGTATTCTGCTACATAAATTATACTTGAACGTTTCCGTACCTACAAGAGGAGGCACAATGCGATGCTGGTGGTGGGGGAGAGGGGTGCGAGCTTATAAGGCCTGAATAGGCCATTATCCAGTAACAGGAATTTACGCATTGGCCAAGGTGGTGACGTGTTCCGAATGTTTTGCTGGGTTGTGAGGCTTAGGCACTGCAAATGATGGAGAGATCTCACAGCGGTTGCCTGTGAGGAAAGATCCTGTTCATAGGTGAACGCTCTTGTGGTACCCCTTGATGCCTCTTGTACGCATCATCAGACCAGGGTGCACCATGTCAGATCCCATGTTGATTTTTTACTCGGAATGATCCTGGTTTATAAGATATTATTTTCGCAACTTGTCACTTCTTAAGTACTCTTATCTCTATGGGAGTATGGAACTGTTAATGACCATGCCAGATACTCCACTGTGTTGGAGTATTCATTCTTAATAGATACGCTTAAGTATTCATACTTTGAACTCCATTTCTTTACCTTTTTTTAAAAAAAAAAAATTGTTTATTCTCTGTTTTTTGTTGTGTTTTGTTTTGTTTTGTTTTGTTTTTTTTTTTTTGGAGGGGTGGTAATTATTGTTTGTTTTGAGCTGATATTGTTTCCGCAACCTCTTGTCACTTCTTGAGTACTTATCCAGGGGTGGGACACAGAATTGTATGTCCCCCATGACAGATGCTCGACTGAGTTGGAGTATTCATGCTTCATAGATACGCATAAATATAACTCCCCTATTTCTCCTAAAAGGTCCCTTTTGACTAGGCACACAGATTAAGAAAATTAATTGACTCTATTATAAATAATTTTTAAATAGTTTAGTTCTAATTTTACCCTTATAATGTTTGAAAAGAATGATGCTTTGTGGGTCCCTTTAATTGAGGTAAATGTCAAAGGAACAATGTAAACAATAATACTCACGAAAGGAAAAGATGTTTTGTGGGCATTTGTTTTGGAACATCATGAAAGGGAATCTTTTTCGGAATGCAGGGAGTATGCTTATCTGAAATATTTTTGTTTGGGGCCGGGGTGGGTGGGTGGGGAGAGGGAGAAGGGGGATACAAATGTTTCTTTAAAGCTGATCTAATGGGAAGCAACTAAATGGATTTCAGATTGATTAAATAGTAAATGTACTATCTGTGTACAGTTTTGTGTCCTTGATTTCTCTCTGTTTAATTTAGTTCGATACATAGTTGTCAAATGCGCGGCTAGGCGCAAGGTGCAGCTAGTCCCAGTCTTGGGGCTCCGCCTTAACAGAGGCGCCTGCTTTGTCGTGTAGGCGTGAGGGTCCAAGGCGCAGTTGGTGTGCCTCTTTCTTATTTTGGCCTATGATAACATTTATTTTGGGAGTAATGTTTTATGCATCTAAAGTATGCACCAAATTTGCACCAAAATTACACTTGACATCTTTTGGTTGGTTAGAAACTTTTAAGTGGTAGGACCACAAATCATTTAACATGCCAAATGTAATTTTGGTGCACACTTTAGGTGCACATAGCATTACTCTTATTTTGGTGATGCAAAGCACTGAATAGTTTCTCAAAAGCCCTAACTTTGAGATGCACAGCCTCTGTCTTTCTTCTTCCGCCAATTCAGTAAAACAGATTCAGGTAAGGTTACTTATGGTTAGCACTCGGTACTTTCCTCATTAAGACTTGGGGATGAATTGTTGATTTTGAAAGAATACTTAGTGGGTGCCTCTCTTTTTGAAGCCCACGTCTTGCTCCTGAGGCTCCAGGAGGCCCCTGCGCTTCGGTCTGCCTTTTGCCTTTGGTTTGATCCAAGAAAGCTGTTAGCTGAGAATCTTGAGGACATCCCATAAAACAAGAAGTGGTGAAATTAAATGAAGGAAAGATACATGGAGTACCTTGAAAATTCGGAAGATTCCGTTAGTGTTTATAGATTGAAGGTTGGTGGTTAAAGGTGTCTTACAAACACCCAAAGAGGAAGGGGATGCTGTGTGATCTCAGTTTATACTTATTCTAGTTGCATGGTGAATGATTTCAGGCTTTCTTCATTTCTGGTTAGGCTCTAGCTACTCATATCGAGAACGAAGAGATAATTGTGTTAGTCAAAGCTGCATGGTTTTGTGATTAGTGAAAATGGATCTTTGATGTGTCTTTAGACTGCAAATTAAGATAGGACTTTCATAAACATAGAAACAAAGGACTTTAATAATCATAGCCATCTAGCTTGATACCTCAAAGCAACTACTCTTCTCAAATATTCCTTGGTCTGCTAATAATTTACTTGGAAAAGCTCAGATTTATGGAAAGGAAATGCACGTCGCACCTACATTATTTTCCATTTTTGGTAGTTTTGCCTTAAAAAAATTAGGGAATATGACCAAAATCACTTGCGTACATTCACCTTTTCACAGATTGACATACTTATTTTTAAACAAATTGACTTTTGTACTTTCAAAATTGTTATCAAATTTCTCCAAAAACCTAGCGCCATCTAACTTCTTAGGGATGCTGACGTTGCATTAGTGGAACATCCTTTTTTGCTAACGTTTTTCAACATTTGTCATGTAAATCACTTTTTAGTCATTCCAACTCCATGTATATATTATCGTCGTAAAAATAAGTCCGAATAATGCCACGTCAACATTTCCATTTGGAACTATGGTTGGCATTAAGAGTTTGGGGAAAATCTGTCAGCAAATTTGAAAGTAAGCTGGTCAATTTCTTTGAAGTTTTGTATACAGGTCAATCTGTAAAAAATGCCTAAGTCATTTGGTCATTTTCCCTAAAAAAATTTCTTCATGGATATGTTGCAATTTTTGCCGTATTAAGAACATTCAAGTCTAGGTTCCAAAAGTTTTGGATGAAAAAGAGCACTTAAAAAGAAATATGGATAACATCACGAGCTACACGCTTACCCTTTTGCTGACAACATTTTGATGCCCATTTTTGGTTAAATTTAGTATGTTAAAAGATTTCAAGTAATGGTCGGTCTAATGGTCACAATATAACCTGCTTAGGACAGAAGTGCCAGAAGCTGTAAATATTCAGAGTGCAATATTTAGTCACCGTATTGAATAATGAAATGCAAGTTTTGTTAATATATAAAAGGTGTGCTTTATAGTTCTGTGGATATTATGCATAATGTACATGTATCAGCCGATCTTACTGAATTCATTACTACTAATGAATGCTTGCAGATACAAGTTAGCATATTCGTCAAATTATAGCAGTGTCTTGGATCCGTTGGTTGAGAACAATTATCAACTGTTTATGATAGAAAGGCTTATCTTGATGGGAGCCAAAACATATGTTAAAACATACAAGGAGAATGATACAGATCTCAGCCTCACCGACGATCCAAAGAAGAATACC
The DNA here is from genome assembly GCA_016624345.1 of Platycodon grandiflorus. NCBI lineage: Eukaryota > Viridiplantae > Streptophyta > Magnoliopsida > Asterales > Campanulaceae > Platycodon > Platycodon grandiflorus. The sequence goes on along the minus strand of CM028361.1, from coordinate 37,471,401 downwards.
AAGACATGGCAAATACCTGTCTATACTAGGGACAAAGAAGAATGCTGAGTTCGTTCGAAGTCTGCTTTAAGATGTTGACCATCATCGTGATGCGAGTCAGGTTCTGGTGGCCTTTTTGCACGATAATACGACTTCTGCATGGTCTATATTGTTAGATGTGAATTTTTGTCCGAATTAAATGGTTATGTATTTATTATACAGAAGTTCAGAGGAAAGCTTACTAGTTAATTTATTATTTTCTTTTAATCATTTTGACCAGATGAGACCATCATTGTAAAGCCTTGTAGGTGGGTAGAATCAGTGTATGTTAGTTGTGTAAGAGTGCTACTGCCCTTCAGATTGTTGTATCCATGTATCATTCATTTATGTCAAGCTTGTTATGATTGGTTTTTTTTACATACTCCCTTCGTTTTTAAATAACTGTCCCCATCCCACTATGATTTTTAAAGTAAAATTACATTTTTTAATGAAAAATTGATTTGTATTTTTTTTAAAATCATAAAACACGTAGTTCATAGTATACAAAAAGTAATACGAATACGTGTTATATGATTTTGAAAAAAAATAAAAAAATATACGTCAAATTTTTATTTGAAAAGCAATCATTTTGACTTTAGAAAGTTAAAATTTGACGGTTATTTAGAAATGGAAAGTGTAATTTTTTTCCCCTTCAATTATTGCCTCTCTCTTCTCCGTCTTCATCCATCCTGGAAACAACCTTTTACCACACTCACCTAGGCCAAGGAATCTATCCTGGCAACAACAAAATTATATCTCTGATACCAACTGTGATGTCCCGACCCGGATCTTTATACGAAATCCCAAGGTTGAGTTGCCAAACAACACAACAAAACAGAAACCTAACAAGAAAAGCACGAGGCGCAGTCGCCCGTACTTATGAGAAATCAACAATAACTTAAAACCTGATTGAACAATAAATAAGTTTTTGGCGGCACTACAGCTGGAACCCAACTAATAAAAATCACAAGTCTAAGACTTGGGAAAACAACCAACAACAACCTCCACGACCACAATATGCCCGAGAAAACAACATAAACCACGAGCCACGACATGCTCGGGGAAGAAACTAAATTAACTATAGTTAAATACACAAGCACAACGTACAAGTATCGGCTATCAAAAGAATAAAGTTTACAACACAGAAATATACTACCCAAGTAAAGTTCACATAACTTTACACAACCATTCGTCCTCACTAAAAGAAAATACCACTAACTAGGTACAAGCTTCTATAACTATCAAAATAAAAGACCACTTACAATCTATGTGTGATTTCGCTGACCTCACCGCGAACCGCTAGGCTAGCTCGGATTTAAGGAAAACAAATAAACAACAAACGGGGTGAGTCGAAACTCAATAAGTTACTAAATGCAACTACATGACAAAGCATAATGCTCAAGCTGTAATCATAACAAGATAACTCAATTTACATATCACAACTGAACATGTATTCATCATTGATATACAATTCACATAAGTTACATAGCACTTTGATGTTCACATAAGTGCTTGTAAATAAACCACATTATAAAGGATATCATTTCTCTTTCTCCATCTTTGCGTTGCTCCTGCAATACACAAAACAACTATGTGTCCTCGATACCCGTGTACGTAGTATCGATGTCCCTGATAAAACCAATCGGGTTCTGCTAGCTAACTAAAGTCATGTGTATTGCTACAACAATGGGGCTATATCCCACATGTGGCCAATAGGCGAGGGTGTGTGAACTCCGGTACGTCGACTTATAGCGATCACAAACATTGATTTGTAAAGACTATAGGTTGTCCCACCTTGACTTAACAACAACTGCCAGTTGGATTCAATGCAATGCACAAGTTAATGTAATACTCATCTTATGCAAATAATCATCAAGTTCAAAAGTAGTGAACTTGATAAATGTCAAGTAGATTATATTATTCTACCAAGAATCATCATCAAACATATAGTTAAAGAGCTTTAAACAACCACTTTGGAGCTAAATTAGAAGTCTCTAATTTACCAGTATCAAATACTCGGAGGACAAAAATCTCTACCAAACGAACTCGAATTCTCGTAAGAATTTATTATGTTGTTCGGTGGATGTTACTCTTGTTAGGTCTCAGGGTGCTCAATATAGGCTAGAAGGGGGGGGGGGTTGAATAGCCTATGTCCAATTTTTGAAATCAATTCAAAAACCTACTTCACTTAAGTTAGAAAGTTTTGCAGGCGGAAGAGTAGTGAAGTATAGGACAAGTTGAGAATGGCTGATCTTCACAGGACAAGATCAGCAGTTCTCAAATGTATGGAATTTTGGAAATTAATCAACACAAGCAATTCACAATCACACAGAAATAGACAAGGTATTTAATATGGTTCACACTTATAAATAAGTGCTACGTCCACAACCAAAGTGGTCAACTTTGGATTTGAAAATTGTGTACTATGTTTTCCACTAGAAACTTTACAAACTAAATCTCTAATGGATTGTGTACAAAAAAATTTTTGACCAGTGTTTGTGGGAGAATTGATATCTATAAGATATAAATTCTCGTGAGCTATGAATGCTAGGTGTTGCAATCAATGAAGAGCTTTTATGGACTGATCGTCTTAGTGTGAAGCTCTTCAAAGAAGGATTTACAGATAGGACGTTTAAGCTTTAATGCACTTGAAGAAGAAGATGAAGATTCAGAGTTGTGGTTGTTGAAGGTTGTTAAATGCTGCCATGAAGTCTCCTTTTATATGCAGGGGGGACCTTGGAGCCATTGGAGATCTTCATGAGTTGCTCAATTTGAATTTAAGAGCATTCAATGCTCTAATGGTGTTGTTGAGCTCTGATAGGCGGTTCTGCAAATAATAGTCTGTCTCCTGACACTTTGCCAAAAATAGGTAGACTGCGTTTGCAGACAAAATGTCCTTTTCTGAGTTGAATGCCTAAAGTAGAAAGCTTCATTGAATGCGTTTTGCAGGTTAACGTTGCATCAAAGTCAATGAAAGCTTCAACTTAAGACATGTCTTCGGCAGATCTATTTCGGACGTTCTTGGGGTCTTCAACTTAGCTGATGAAGTTTGGCTGAGATGAACTCGTCCGATGTCCTGAGGAACTCTGCTGATGCATACTTCGGCTGATGTGCAGAGGATGACCGATATCCTACAGGCTATCTTCTTCAAGGCTAATTACAAAAGCAACCCTAGGCTATTCAAGCTATGTCTAAGTACAAGTTGCCACTCTAACAGACACGCAGGCCCATTTGTCACCTTGACTTAGACTTAGGTTATGGATTCAAGCAAATCTATACTAATTACAACAATCTCCTCCTATTTGCTTGAGTCCATGACCTTATGAATACAATATAAGTTGACCATGTCCAATTCTAGTAATAATATGCTGTAAGAGTGATATATTAAATAAGCATGTCCTAGATGGACTTACAAAGGGGGGTCAGTGTATTCAAGATTACAAAGTGTTTACAAATAGTAAATTGAGGCATAGGACACTTGTAAGAAGACTGAATTTAAAGACATGTAGACAAAATATTATATAGGACATGTCTTTAAACCAGTGGTTTAAATTTCATGCACACACAGAATAGTCAAGTAGTAATAAAGCATGGAATTTTAGAATGATAGGCATTGTTAATTAAACAAGAAGTTTAATTACAAAGTTTTGTCAGAAGTTTATACAATCAGATAAACAAAACGTATACCGGCTGAGTTATGTTTAAGCTTGTCTTTTCCATTTTGAGTCAACAGCAGCTCTGAGTCTGGCAATTTCGGCTTTGGCTTCTGTTAACTCATCTTTGGTATCTTCCAATTCAGAGGAGAGATTCTTGTTTTTCAGCCTGAGTAGAGCATTTCTCTCGTGGAGTTCAATCAGCTTATTATTGTTTAGGCGGCTCATCTCCTCCTTCATGGATGCAAGCGACCTATCGATATTGCCGAGGCGATGATTAGTGGTTTTGAGCTCCTTTCGAAAGAAAGTGTAGTCCTTGCCGGTGAGCCTGCGCGTCTGATGCACGGATGAGTGGACAGAGCGATTGGCTAGGCGTTGAGATTTAAGCACATGCTTGTAGCCCGTATCGATGAGCTCTATTATCTGCAGCATTCCTTTTGACAGATTGTCCCAATTCTCTTTGAAAAGGGCAGTGGAGGCCGAGGAACAGGCTGAGAGCCTGCTGGTCAAAACATTCTGGGAGGCAGCAATGGCCTGCTGGCAAGCTTCGAAGGCAGCTGTTAGGTCCAAGGTTGCTCAAAATAGGCTAGAAGGGGGGGTTGAATAGCCTATGTCCAATTTTTGAAGATTGATTCAAAATTCTACTTCACTTTAAGTTTCAAAAGATTTGCAGGCGGAAGTCTTGTGAAGTATAGGACAAGTTGAGAATGGCTGATCTTCACAGGTCAAGATCAGCAGTTCTCAACAGTTTGGAAATCTAGAAATTTAAAGCAACACAAACAATTCACAATCACACACAAGTAGACAGAGTATTTAATATGGTTCACACTTATAAATAAGTGCTACGTCCACAACCAAAGTGGTCAACTTTGGATTTGAAATATCGTGTACTATGTTTTTCCACTAGATATTTTACAAACTAAATCTCTAATGGATTGTGTACAAAAATTTTGTTGACCAAGTGTTTGTGTGGGAGAATTGATATCAATAAGATACAATTCTCGTGAGCTATGAAAAGCAAGGTGTTGCAATCAATGAAGAGCCTTTAATGGACTAGACGTCTAGGTGTGAAGCTCTTCAATGAATGTATACAGATAGGACGTTTAAGCTTTAATGCACTTGAAGAAGATGAAGGTTCAGAGTTGAAGTAGTTGAAGAGTGTTGAATGCAGCAATGAAGTCTCCTTTTATATGCAGGAGGAAGCTTGGAGCCGTTGGTGATTTTCAAACTTGAATTTAAGAGCAATTAATGCTCTAATTTGGTTGTTGACTCCTGATAGGCTGTCCTGCAACTTGCAGTATGTCTCCTGACTCTTTGCTAAAAATAGGCGGTCTGCGCTTGCAGGAGGAATGTCCTTTTCTGAGTGTATGCCAAGAATGGAAACCTTCATTAATTGATAATTGCAGGTTAACGTTGTATCGCAATTAATGAGGTCTTCAAGTTAGGACATGTCTTCGGCAGATGACTATCGGACGTTCTTGGGGTTCTTCAACATTGCTGATGAAGCTTGGCCGATACGAGCTTGTCCGATATTCAAAGGAAAGACTGCTGATGCAAAATTTGCCTATTGTGCAGAGGACGTCCGATGTTCCTATAGGCTATCTTCTTCAAGACTTATACAATTAGCAACCCTAAGCTATTCAAGCTATGCCTAAGTACAAGTTGCCACACTAATGTACACGCAGCCCATTAGTCACCTTGTCTTAGACTTAGGTTATGGATTCAAGCAAATCTAAGCTAAAATACAACAATCTCCTCCTATTTGCTTGAGTCCATGACCCTACGAATACAATATCAGCTGACCATGTTCAAGTCTAGTAATAACATGCTAGTAAGATTGATATATTAAATAAGCATGTCCTAGATGAACTTTACACAAAGGTCATCGTATTCGAAAATTACAAAGTGTTTACAAATGGGAAATTAAGCATCAGACACTTGTAATTGGACTGAATTTAAAGACATGCAGAATAGGCAGAATAGGCAATATATGACATGTCTTTAAACCAGTGGTTTAAATTTCATGCACACACAGAATAGGCAGTTCATAAACAAAGCATGAAAATTTTAAAATATAGACATTGTTAATTAAACAAGGAGTTTAATTACAAAGTTTTGCAAAAGATTATACAAAAATTTATCGGCCAGTTCGAGAGGATGATCGAGATGAAGTATGACCTTTGCCTTTGCCTGATGATTGCCCATGACCTCTTGATGCCCATTTAGAGTCAACAGCAGCCTTAAGTCTTTCAATCTCTTCTTTTGCTGCTGCTAGCTCTTCTTTAGTGTCTGCCAATTCAGAGGAGAGATCTTTGTTTTTCTGTCTGATCAGAGCATATCTCTCAATGAGCACAGTCCGCTGATCATTGTTGAGTCTAGCTATCTCCTCCTTCATGGACGCAAGCGAGGTATCAATGAGGGCAAGACGGTTCGAAGTAGTGATGTGCTCTTTGCGATAGAAAGCCAAGTGCTTGGAGGTGAGACTGCGTGTCGCCCGCACTGAGGAGTGAACAGAGCGATTGGCACGTCGTTGAGATTGAAGCACATGCTTGTAGCCATTGTCAATCATGTCGATGACCTGCAGCAGCGATTTGGACAGGTTACCCCAATTTTCTCTGAAGAGGGCAGTGTTAGCTGAGGAAGTTGCTGAGATCTTGCTGGCTAAAGCATTCTGGCTGGCAGAGATGGAGCGCAGGCAGGCATCAAAGGCGGCCTTGGCACCCCTAGAAATTTCCATGACTTGGGTCATGCAGTCAGCCTGGACATGGGTGATGTGGGATTGATCTGCAGAGAGCTGGTGCAGGGCCTTGGTTAGGTCAACAGAGATGACCTCAAAATCTTTCAAGAATTTATGAACAGCCTCAGTAGGGTATGTATCAGAAGGGTCAGGATGACTCGCTGGAGGAGAGGACGGACCTGCTGAGGGGGAAGGATGGCTGGTGAAGGAAGAAGGTTGGCAGGTAGGCTGGGTAGGAGAGGGTGGAGGATGGCTGGTAGAAGACTGTGATTGGCTGGAGGATGTTGGAGAATGGCTGGAGGATGAAATGAAAATATGGCTGGTAGAGGGTTGGGATTGGCTAGGGTAGGTCAGACGAAGGGATGGATAATTTGGAAGGACGAGAGGTGCACGGGATCGAGTCCTTAGACGACCAATAAGAAAAGGAGTAGGGATAGAGATAAGGGGAGGTGAACGGTAGAGAATAGGGATGAGAGGATTAAAGCCTAAAAATGTGGTGACTACATCAAAGAAGTTGTAGACCACAGGCTGAAGAAGGACAGAAGGGTGGCAAATGAGGGTGAAGACAGGGGGTTTAGGCAGGGAGAGGAAGGGAGAGATGTCTGATTTGGTTGGAAGGGGAAGGCCAAGGTCCCTGTGAATGGCAACCCATTGGGTGAAGATCATGAGATCTTGTACCGCTGAGTTGTGAGAGAAGAACTGCTGGGACCAGGCGGGAGGAAGATGGTCATAATAAGCACCCCATGTGAGGAGGATGTCACCTGCAGACATGGGCTGGCAGGGAATCCTCTTAGGGTAGTCTAAGGTGGAGAGGAAGGGGTCAGAATCGGCTGGGTTGGGTTTAGGCCTACTGTCTCTGAAGGACAGCAGATCCTGCACCTCAGGGTGTAGGTGGCTATATGGATTGGTTTTGAGGCGTTTGGGGGTAGGCAGGTCAGAAGAGGGAGAGATAGAGCGTTTGGAGGATGGTGGTTGAGAGGTGGATTCAGGTGTGGTGGATGGTGCTTGGGTAGGAGTGGACTGGATGGGTGTTGATTTAGGAAGGGAAGAAGGTGGTGAAGTTGTAGGCAGAGTTGGTGAAGATGAAGGAGAAGAGGGTTTATCAGCAGTCCCTGAGAAGTGCACCTGCTTCTTGGCACTCTTCTTGTAGCGTTTGCCATGTTTGGACTTAGTAGGTGTGGAAGAGGCAGAAGTAGGTGGTGGAGAGGTGGTAGAGGGGACTGCTGGAGAAGAAACAGCCGATGAAGGATCGGTTGGGGTTGAAACTGCTGTTTGGGAAACAGCAGGGTTAGAGACCGTTGGGATGGAGGGAGCGGCAGATGTTACTTTGGGTAGACCAAAGGATTCATCTATAGGTTGAAGGGTTTGTTTGGGTTTGGGTTTGGATGGTTTTGAGGATGAGGATGTGGTTTTAGGAGGGAGATCAGCTGGTTTTGAGAGGTCGGCTGGTTTGAAGGTTGAAGTGTCCTTCTCAACCTCAGCCTTGGTTCTGGCAGATTTGCGGGATTGTTTGAGTTTTGGAGTGAGAGAGGAAGAGTGTTTGGGCTTTTGGATGGAGGCTCGCAGCTCATAGGGATCATGGTCCAATCTGCCGAGGTCAAAGTGCTCAGCAGCCCAATAGGTGTAGGCTCCTCCTCCTCGGGTAACCCGGCGGTGTAGGAGACCTTCCTCTTACCCTTCGGCTTGGGTAGAGGGCCACCAAGAGCAGAGCAGCAAGCAGCAGCAGAGCAGAGCGAGCAGGAGAGCAAAGAGCGAGCAGAAGCAGCAGCAGCAGCAGCCTTCAACCGCGTTGGTTGTCCTTTTGGCCATATCATCCCGATAGCGGGTGATGTTGTTGACCGTGAAGACGTAGGTGTTAGACACCTTGATGAGGTCGTCATTAACGACTAGCTCATCAATTTCCTCATAACGCCGGAGGATAACATTAATAACCCTTACGAAGGGCCTCTTCATGGAAGGGTGAGCTTGGACTTCAGCAACACTCTAGGATAGCATTGAGAAGATGATCTTGGCCCAGTTGAGTTGCTTGCGAAGGACCACAGCCTTGGTCCACATCAGCTGCTGGGAGGTAAAGGTGTCCCTCGAGCCATTTTTGAATAAAATGCTCTTGTCGAGCAGATGGCTGATATGATAGGGGTTCTCTGGGAAGAGGTTCCTGGACATCTCGGAAAACCTCTCTGGTTGGGCAGACCCCCTCATCATCTCCCAAGCAAGCCCCGATTCTGCATCGGTCAAGTCCAGTTTGCCTTCAACAGGCAGTTCAAGGATTTCCCCAATATCCTTATAGGTCAACTTGATGTAGTGGCCTCTGATGTAGCCCTTGATGTAGCTTAGGTTGACCGGTTCATTGGCATTAGCTGGAGGAGGAGGCAGGATCATCCTTGTGTAAAATTCCTCAGCCAGAGAATTGCTGTAGTGGGTGTCGTTGAGCAGGGCATCACCAGCAGATGTGCTGATGATAGAGTCTCGGTCGATTGTCATCCCAGGGTGATAACTTGACCTGGGAAGGACTCTTATTGGAAGCTCAGCAGCCTTTGCAGCCCTGGTTGGCTTAGCAGAGGCGGAGGATGAAGTGGTGGCAGCAGCCTTTGAGGATTTAGACTTTCCCTACATAATTGGCAGAAGTGAGAACAGCATATATAGAAATCGGCAGATATGCATAAATCAGCAGATAAATATGCAATTAGCAGATATTAGCACAAACAGGTACTGTTCAGATTTAAAACCCAAAACATAAGTGTGTTATAAAGAACGTCAAGAACAGTTCATGAACTGGGTTTCAAAATATCTACTGAGTTTGTCAATTTCAATCAAACCAAATGATATAGAATGAAAACATAATATCACAGAAAGCTCTAAAACATATTTTATACCACATAAACTCGATTCAAGCAACAATCGCAAGATTTTACAATTCATCAATGGCGAACAGTTTGAAACTGAGCAAATTAGGTCAAAATAAAACCGTAAAACTTGATGTAAATGGATTGAAAAGTTGTAGAAGGCCTTACCATTGATGATTGTAAGATTAACACTCGAAGATTTTAGAGATTTGAGAAGATTTGAGTAAGATTGCAGATAGGAAGTCGGACGGTTTTTGAAAGTTTCACATAGGCGGTTGTTGAGAACTGTGATTAGTCACTGTACAATTCACCTTTTTATACCTCTGTCAGGTCAATAAACCGTAATTGATAAAATTTGAAATCCGCATTTATGACTTGCTGAGTCACTGTACGCATGGCGCACTTAAGTCTGCCTATTTTATAGAAGACTGCCTATTTTATAGAAGGTTGTCTATGTACTCGGCAGAGTTGCGATCGGCTGATCACATAGGCGGTTCAATAACAGCAGTTTATAAAATAACTTAAAGAATTTGCTAGAAATGGTTAAGGATTGAGGTCAAGCATACCAAGCTCTCCTCTTAAATATGCAAACCTGGTTGAATCAAGTGGTTTTGTGAAGATGTCTGCTACCTGATTCTCTGTAGGCACATATTGCATGCTGATGTTACCTTTTTCAACATGATCTTTGAGAAAGTGATATCTCACATCAATGTGCTTTGTTTTGGAGTGCATGACAGGATTTTGAGAAACTGAGATTGCTGATGTGTTGTCACACATTATAGGACAATCAGTAGTTTTGATCTCATAGTCAACAAGTTGCTGTTTGATCCACAGCAATTGTGAGCAGCCTACCAGCAGCCTATGTATTCGCTTCTTGTTGAAGTTGAAACAGAGGTTTGCTTCTTGGCCCATGAGACAAGTCTATTTCCTAAGAATTGACATGTCCCACTTGTGCTTTTCTGTCAACTTTACATGCAGCAAAATCAGCATCGAATAGCCTATAAGATTAAAAGATGAATCTCTAGGATACCGATTCCCAAATTGGAAGTATCTATCAAATATCGATGATTCTTTTGATCGCTTTAGGTGAGACTCCTTTGGATCGCTTGAAATCTAGCACAAACACAAACAAAGAAACATGATATCGCCTACTAGCGCTAAGTATAAAAGTGAACCAATCATGCCTCAAAGAGTCATGTCCACTTTCTTGCCCTTCTCATCTTTGTCAAGATGGCGTTAGTAGCCATAGGAGTCCAAGTCGTTTGCATTCTCAAGACCAAATTTCTTGATAACATCCTTTGCATATTTGGCTTGATGATGAAGATACCATTTGAACTTTGTTGAATTTGAAGACCAAGGAAAAAGTTGAGCTCTCCCATCATGCTCATCTCAAATTTACTCGCATAAGCTTTTCAAACCTTTTGCAAAGATTTTCATTAGTAGAACCAAAGATAATATCATCAACATAAATTTGAACAAGTAAGGAATGACCTTTATGTTTCATAATGAAAAGAGTAGTGTCAATTTGACCTCTTACAAAGCCTTGAGATGTCAAGAACTTTGAAAGGGTCTCATACCAGCTCTTGGAGCTTGTTTGAGTCCATAAAGGGCTTTCCTCGGCTTGTAGACATCTTCTCTTCTTGAGCAATCAATGAATCCAGGAGGTTGCTCTACATAGACTTCTTCTTGAAGTTCTCCATTCGAAAAGCACTCTTTACATCCATTTGATAAACTTTGAAGTCTTTGTAAGAGGCATAGGCCAAGAATAATCGATAGCCTCTAATCTTGCAACAGAGCAAATGTCTCATCATAGTCAATGCCCTCCTCCGTCTATATCCTTGGGCTACCAGCCTTGCCTTGTTTCTTGTAATATTGCCGTTTTCATCCATTTTGTTTCGAAAACCCACTTTGTGCCAATAACGCTTGTCCTTTAGGCCTAGGGACCAGTGACTGACTTGGCATCTGTCAAATTGGTTTAGCTCTTCTTGCATAGCTTCCACCCACTTGGATCTTCCGAGCTTCATCAATCTTTTGGGTTCAATGTTAGATACAAATGCGTAGAATACATGCATTCATTCCTTGAAGCTTGTCTAGTTTGAACGCCATTAAGATCTCCAATGATTTGAGTGATAGGATGATCTTTTACTTCCCTAACTTCGCAGTTGAACTTGTCCTATTGCATCGGCAGAGTTGGATTCTTGAGAAGTAGAAGTGTCAAGCTTGGTTTTCTCAAGGATAGGTTAATTCCAAGGTAGGTTGTATGACTTCGGTGTGGAAGGCAAAGTGGATTCGGGTTTTCGAGTTTTCATTTGTTGGTTCATTTGAGGATTCTAACAAGTTGACTCTTGGAAGATCTTGTGAAGAAGGAGGATCGGCAGATCGGGACTTGGCCGTTCGCACTGCCTCATACTCATCGAATCATTAGTAACCTTAGGAGCCAAATGTGGCCCAATAAAATCAAATTCATCAAAAGAAACATGTACGATTCAACAACTCTAAGTGAAGTTTTATTGTAAACTCTATATGCTTTTGAAAACTTGGCATATCCCGAAAAATTCCTTCATCACTTTTGGATTCAAATTTACCTCTATGTTCTCTACCATTGTAAAGAACATAGCATTTACAACCAAATATTTTAAAGAATCCAATGTTGGGAGCTCGCCTCTCCATACTTCATATGGAGTTTTGTTATGAAATTTGTTTATGATAGACCTGTTTTGTGTGAAGTAGGCGTTCACGCCTCGCCCGAAATACATAGGCGGTTTGGCTTCGGAATCATTGTCTTTCCCTTCAATGAGAGTTCTGTTCTTCCTTTCAGAACTCCATTTTGTTGAGGTGTGCCAATTGCAGAGAAATTGTGACCAATTCCATGGTCATCACAATATTTGGCAACACCATTGTTCTTGAACTCGTTCCATTGTCGATCGACATCGAGATATCATCCACTTCGAGTCGTAGTCTTCGAAGAGTTCAAGAATGATGTCATATGCTTCATCTTTGGAGGACATCATCTCTACCCAAGTAAATCTTGAGTAATCATCAACTACCACAAGGGTATACTTGCCACCAAGACTTGTAGTAGTCACAGTCCAAACAAATCCATGTGCAAGAGCGTAGAGGTGCAGTTGTTGATAGGCAAGGCTTGCTTTTGAATGAAGATTTGTGTAGTTTGCCTAGTTGACATGCTCTGCAGATGTGTGATTCAGTGATATTTTAGGCAAACCAACAACTAGATTGTCCTTTGATAGCTTCTCCAAATATTTGAAGTTGAGATGGCTAAGCCTTTTGTGCCATAACCACTGTTGTCGTTGATGACCTAGCAACCAAGCATAGATTTGATTTTCTTCCAACAAAGATTTAGGTCAACAAAGATAGACATTCCCTTTCTCGAACCCGTCAAGATAGTTGAACATGTCTCATTGTCCTTTATGAGACATTGACTTGAGAAAACCGACAGTTAGACCTTTATCACAGAATTGTGATATGCTCAGCAGATTGTGCTTTAAACCTTCAACCAGAGAGACTTTGCTGATAGTGAGATTGCCTCTGATTATACTTCCATAACCAATGGTCTTCCCTTTTGAGTTGTCTCCAAAAATGACTGAGGGACCCTTTGCTTCAACAATACTTGAGAGAAGATTTGGATCACCAGTCATATGCTTAGAGCATCCACTGTCTAGATACCATAGATCTTTCTCTTCTTCATTGACAGCCATAAAGCATTCCTGAAATATAGATATTTAAGAATATGGTCCCCTTTTTATTTTTGGGTCCTCAAGGTTAGCAACCTTTTGGGATCCACACCTGTTTAACCTTTGGAGGAGTAAATCCTCTAGATTTAGGTGTGAATCTCAGAAGGCATTCATGAATCTCATGACCATGGCCTTTGCAGAAAGAGCATTTGTGAAATCCTTCAACATGAGTAATGATTTCTTTTTGAGGCTTCTTATTATCAGCAGTCTTTGGAATGACCTTTGTGCTGATAACTGGCCTGTAGGACTTAGGCTGATAATGCCTTTTCTTATTGATGTAAGGTTTATCATGGGTAGACTTCTTATCAAAGGTTTTTGCATTTACAGGCACATGTCCTTTAAGCTTTTTATCGGCAGAATTTACTCCTTTGGCCTTTTTATCGGCAGTATTGGGATCAGCAGTCTTGCCCTTGACAAATTTCATAGGCTTGAGCTGAGTATTCTTTGACTTGCCACTAGTCATCCCTGTTTTCTTAGGGTGACTAATAGCAGGTTTAAGTTGCTTAGACTCCCTATTAGTAGAGTCAATTTTGGCAGATTGCTTTCCTTTGGACTTGTCTTTTGTATTCTTGGGATAAACAAAAGGAACTTTGTTAAAGCCAAGTCCTTGCTTTTTGGGAGACTGCTGGTCATAAGAAACTTTTACAGCCAGTTCTTCAGCAATCACTTCAGATGTCTCATCCTTTTGAGAACCAGAAGAATTCCCTATATTGAACTCACTTTGGAAACCAATACCAGTTTTGTCATCAAGAGATTTTTGGTTTGAAAGAATGGTATCAAAGTTTCCTTTAGAATTATTCCAAGTATTGACAACCTTTTGAAGGTCATCTTTCTCAGAATTTATTTTCTTGATGTGTTCAAGTAGGAAATCTACTTTTTCAGTCAAAGTTTTGTTCTCTTTTTGCAATTTGATACTTTCAGCTTGCTGTCTATCAAGATCTTTGATCTTAGACATCAAGGTTGATTTCTCAGAGACAGCTAGTTCATGCTTCTTGGCTAGTTTCACATAGGCTTTGAATTTTGAAAACTCTTCCAAAGATGTCTTTGTTTGCTTTGATGAGCTCTCCTTTGAAGGTTCATTAAGCTCATCATCATCATCACTGTCATCTTGTTGAAATGGTAGTGACCTCACCGAATCATGTGGTGACTCCCGGCCATAAGGCATATGTTGGCTTCTTCAAGAAAGTCACAGGAGTCATCCTCATCGTGTCGTGTCACACCATGTAGGCGATTGCTTTCATCAATGTCTTCACCACCATCCCTTTTTGTTTTTGAAATTTAGTTTCGGGACGTTTCTTATAAAATTCATATTTTGGCTTTGGACATTTAGAGGCAAAATGGCCTGGTTTCCTACGTTAAAACAAACTAGCTCATTATCCTTTTGATGGTCTGCGATTTATAAGGAGCGAACTTTTGGTTGAGCTTGTTTTATGAGGAACGCAGTTTTGTGAGAAGACCGCCTATGTGATGATGATTTATTAAACCTTTTGAAACGTTGATATTTCTTTACAAACATAGCAAAGGCTTCGTCGAAAGAATATCATCATCTTCACCGGATGTAGAAGGTGTTTCATCGTTTTGAACAGAAGGTTCAGAGACATGGCCGGTAAGGACAAGTTTTTAAAACTCTTTTCCATTTCTTGAGCTTGTTGGATCTCAAGCTCATAAACCGAAAGACTAGCATAAAGGTTTCTAAGAGTCAATTTGTTTAAATCTTTTGACTCTTTCATGGCGTGATTTTAACATGCCATAAACCGCCTAGTGCATTTAGAAATCTCATGTTTATTTCTTTCTTTTCATACTTCTTTCCTAAGGAATAGCAAGAGTTGACTACCTCATAGAATCGTCATAGGCACTTCGCAGAGATTCTTTGGGATCCTTTTGAAGGAGTCAAACTTCGGATGCAGTATATAATTTGTTGTTCTTTGTCTCACCATCACCTTCAAGATATTCAAGGATGGCTTCCCACATCTCCTTTGTCCAGGTTGATAATCTGGCGATAAGTGCTTATATCAACACCGGTGATGATGTTGATGGCCTTTCCATCCAGGGCATCATTCTTTCGTCTTCATCATCCCACTCTTCTTCGGCTTTGGTACTTCGGTTCAGCCGTTGGATCTACCGCGGCCGTGTATTGGCTTCATTGGAATTTGGGTCCATCTCGTAACACATTTCCACAAACGTTTATCAATTGAGTTCATATGTCTTTTGACTTTATCTTTCCAGATGTCAAAGTGAACTTCATCCAAGACAGACAATGGTTCACGTTTGAAGTTTCCAACATTTGGTGAGCAGCCATGATCTTTAATCTCTCAAGAGGTTAATCTCGGAAAAACAAGTTTTCAAAGAGTTAAGCTCTGATACCAATTGTTAGGTCCAAGGTTGCTCAAAATAGGCTAGAAGGGGGGGTTGAATAGCCTATGTCCAATTTTTGAAGATTGATTCAAAATTTACTTCACTTTAAGTTTCAAAAGATTTGCGCGGAAGTCTTGTGAAGTATAGGACAAGTTGAGAATGGCCGATCTTCACAGTCAAGATCGCATTCTCAACATTGGAAATCTAGAAATTTAAAGCAACACAAACAATTCACAATCACACACAAGTAGACAGAGTATTTAATATGGTTCACACTTATAAATAAGTGCTACGTCCACAACCAAAGTGGTCAACTTTGGATTTGAAAATCGTGTACTATGTTTTTCCACTAGATATTTTACAAACTAAATCTCTAATGGATTGTGTACAAAAATTTTGTTGACCAAGTGTTTGTGTGGGAGAATTGATATCAATAAGATACAATTCTCGTGAGCTATGAAAAGCTAGGTGTTGCAATCAATGAAGAGCCTTTAATGGACTAGACGTCTAGGTGTGAAGCTCTTCAATGAATGTATACAGATAGGACGTTTAAGCTTTTATGCACTTGAAGAAGATGAAGGTTCAGAGTTGAAGTAGTTGAAGAGTGTTGAATGCAGCAATGAAGTCTCCTTTTATATGCAGGAGGAAGCTTGGAGCCGTTGGTGATTTTCAAACTTGAATTTAAGAGCAATTAATGCTCTAATTTGGTTGTTGACTCCTGATAGGCTGTCCTGCAACTTGCAGTATGTCTCCTGACTCTTTGCTAAAAATAGGCGGTCTGCGCTTGCAGGAGGAATGTCCTTTTCTGAGTGTATGCCAAGAATGGAAACCTTCATTAATTGATAATTGCAGGTTAACGTTGTATCGCAATTAATGAGGTCTTCAAGTTAGGACATGTCTTCGGCAGATGACTATCGGACGTTCTTGGGGTTCTTCAACATTGCTGATGAAGCTTGGCCGATACGAGCTTGTCCGATATTCAAAGGAAAGACTGCTGATGCAAAATTTGCCTATTGTGCAGAGGACGTCCGATGTTCCTATAGGCTATCTTCTTCAAGACTTATAAAATTAGCAACCCTAAGCTATTCAAGCTATGCCTAAGTACAAGTTGCCACACTAACAGACACGCAGGCCCATTAGTCACCTTGTCTTAGACTTAGGTTATGGATTCAAGCAAATCTAAGCTAAAATACAACAGCAGCCTTGGCACCCCTGGGAATGCCCATGACCTGAGTCATGCAATCGGCAGTGACATGGGTGATGTGGGATTGATCAGCTGACAACTGATGCAAGGCCTTGGTAAGGTCACCCGATATAGTTTCAAAATTCTTCAAAAAGTCCTCAACATTGGAGGCACGGTAGTATTCAGGGTGAGAAGGCTGGCTGGCTGGAGAGGAGGGTGGGCTGGTGGAGGTTTGAAGTTGGCTGGAGGAGGTTGGAGGTTGGCTGGTGAAGGGTTGAGTTTGGATTGGGAAGGTTTGAGGATGGCTGGTGGAGAGGCGAGGTTGGCTGGTGGAGGCTTGAGATTGGCTGGTGGAGGGTAAGGAAGGATGACTGATAGAGGATGGAGGTTGGCTGGGGAAGATGCGAGGAATAGGGAAAAGCTTTTCTATGTAGATGACATAGGAAAGTGGGTGAATGAAAAAGGGAGGAGGAGTAAAGAAGGTGGATAGGTGTGGAGAACGGAAGAGAATAGGAATGAGGGGGTTAAAGCCTAAGTAGGTGGTTACTACTTCAAAGAAGTTGTAGACCACAGGCTGTAAGAGGATGGAGGGATGGCTGATGATGGTGAAGACAGGGGGTCGTGGAAGAGAGAGAAAGGTGGAGATGTCTGATTTGGTAGGGAGAGGGAGGCCTAGGTCTTTGTGAATAGTAGTCCATTGGTTGAAGATCATAAGATCTTGGACTGCAGAATTATGGGAAAAGAATAGTTGGGACCAAGAAGGTGGTAAAGGGTCATAGAAGGCACCCCATTTAAAGATGATTTCACCTGCAGACATAGGCTGGCAGGGAATTCTTTTGGGGTAATCCAGAGTAGAGAGGAAGGGGTCAGAATCAGCAGGGTTAGGCTTGGGACGGCTGTCCTTGAAGGACAGCAGTTTCTGCACCTCTGGGTGAAGGTGGCTATAAGGGTTGGTTTTGGTGCGTTTGGGAGTAGGAGGGTCAGAAGGAGAAGAGAGAGAACGTTTAGAACGTTTGAGAGGTTTGGTTTCAGGTGTGAGAGAGGGTTCTTAGATGGTAGCAGAATGAGTAGGGGAAGATGTAGGTGAGTTGGCAGAGGTTGTAGGCATAGTTGGGGAAGATGGAGGTGAAGAAGATGGATCGGCAGAGCCAGCAAACTTTACCTTTTTGGCACTCCTTTTAAGGCGTCTGCCTTGTTTTGATCTTGTTGGAGTAAAGGAGGCAGGAGCTGGTGGTGAAGAGTCAGAGGTGGGAATGGCTGGTGAGGGAACGGCTGGTGTAGAAATGGCCGGTGTGGAGGAAGTGGTAGATGAGACCGTAGGAAGGCCAAACGATTCATCAGTTGGGAGAAGGGTTTGTTTTGTTTTGGGTTTGGCAGATGTGGAGGTGGATTTAGGAGGGAGAGTGGAAGGTTGAGAGGGTTTGGTGAGATCTGCTGGTTTGAAGGTAGAGGTGTCCTTCTCAACAGCCTGTTTGGATCTGGCTGGCTTTCGGGTTTGTTTAAGTTTTGGTGTGGGGAGAGGTGAGTGTTTTTGTTTCTTGGGGGAGGTTTCTGCTGGTTCATATGGGTCATGGTCAAGACGACTGAGGTCAAAATCTTCGGGCAATTCAGCCCCAATAGGTGCAGGCTCCTCCTGTGCAGGAAGCCCTGCTGAGGTATAGGTTACCTTCCTCTTACCCTTCTTGTCCTGGGTAGAGGGACCAGTAGTTGTAGGAGCAGCAGCAGTCCTCTTTGCCATGTCTTCACGATATCTGGTGATGTTGTTGACCGTGAAGACATAGGTGTTGGACACCTTGATAAGGTCATCACCAGATACCTGCTCATCTATCTCCTTGAATCTCCTGAGGAGGACATTTATCACCCTGACAAAGGGCCTTTTAATTGAGGGATGGGCCTGGACTTCAGCAACACTTTGAAACAACATTGAGAAGACGTTCTTGGCCCAATTCAGCTGCTTTCGCAAGATCACTGCCTTGGTCCACATCAGTTGTTGGGATGTGAAGATATCCCTTGAGCCATTCTTGAACAGAATGCTCTTGTCCAGCAGATGGCTGATATGATAGGGGCCTTCAGGGAAAAGATTCTTGGACATCTCAGAGAACCTTTCTGGTTGAGCTGAGCCCCTCATCATTTCCCATGCCTGAGCTGACTCTTCATCAGTCAACTCCAATTTTCCTTCAGTAGGCAATCCAAGGATGTTGCCTACCTCTTTGTAGGTCAACTTGATGAAGTATCCTCTGATGTAGCCTTTCAAATAGCTCATATTCACCTTGTCGTTGGCGGAAATAGGAGCAGGAGGGAGCACCATTCTGGTGTAGAATTCTTCAGCCAGTAGGTTGCTGTAGTGGGTGTCATGTAGTTGGAAGAAGGGTAAAAGACCACACTCTTCTAGGTCCTTTAGTAGTGCTGCGCCAGAGGAAGACTCAAAGATAGTCTTTGTCAATTGTCATCCCAGGGTGATAGCTGGACCTAGGAAGAACTCTCAGAGGAATCTTGGTGGCTTCAGTAGCCCTGGATGACTTGGCATCAGCAGAAGATGAGGTACCAGCAGCTTTGGAAGATTGAGTTTTAGCCTACACATAGTCGGTAGAGTTAAGAATGGCAGATATACAAGAAATAGCAGATATTAACAAAAACAAGTACTATTCAGATCTAAGACCCAAAATATAGCTAAGTTATGAAATGTGACAAGAGCAGTTCATATTCTGGGTTTTTTTAAATAGCAGCAGATTTGGTCAATTTTAAATCAATAGAATGGTATAAAATGAAAACATTTTAAGCATAGATAGTTCTAAACCACAATCAAAACCAAATAAACAAGATTTAAGCAACATAGCCAAGAACTCGAGGTTCATCAATGGCGGACAACTCAACAGAATTTAAATTAGGTCAAGAAATACCCTAAAACTGGATTCAAATGAATCGTAAGGATGTAGGGATACTCACCATTGAAGAATGTGAATTTAAGACTTGAAGATTTCGGAGATTTGAGAAGCTTTTGGCGAGATTGCAGACTTGAAGATTTGGAGGTTTTTGAAAAAGGCAAATGGCGATTTTTGGAAAATGTGAAGAGACACTGTGCGAGGACGCCTTTTGTACTTCTGACAGGTCAATAAATGACATTTAATGATTTTTGAAATCCGCATTTAATGTCCTGATAGGTGACTATTCATATAACGTACTTAATCTACCTATGTTATTGAGGACTGCCGATATGGAAAGAAGTACTTACTCAATGTTGTCTATATTCTCGGCAGAGTTGCAATTAGCTGATCACATAGGCATTTCTATAAAGACAGTATATAAAATAGCTTTAATGACTTTGTAAGAAAGACTAAGGATTGAGGTCAAGTATACCAAGCTCTCCTCTTAGATAGGCAAACCTGGTTGAATCAAGTGGTTTGGTGAAGATGTCAGCTACCTGATGGTCTGTAGGCACATATTGCATGTTGATGTTACCTTTTTCAACATGGTCTTTTAAGAAGTGATATCTCACATCAATGTGTTTTGTCTTGGAGTGCATGACAGGATTTTGAGAAACAGAGATTACTGATGTATTATCACACATTATAGGGCAATCAGCAGTCTTAATCTCATAGTCAACAAGTTGCTGTTTGATCCACAGCAATTGTGAGCAGCAGCTACCATCAGCTATATATTCTGCTTCAGTTGTTGAAGTTGAAACAGATGTTTGCTTTTTGCTGGCCCATGAGACAAGTCGATTTCCTAAGAATTGACATGTCCCACTTGTGCTTTTCCTGTCAACCTTACATGCAGCAAAATCAGCATCAGAATAGCCTATAAGATTAAAGGATGAATCCCTTGGATACCAAATACCCAAGTTGGGAGTATCTATTAAATATCTGATGATTCTTTTGACAGCTTGTAAGTGAGACTTCTTTGGATCAGCTTGGAATCTAGCACAAACACAAATAGCAAACATAATGTCAGGCCTACTAGCAGTTAAGTATAAAAGTGAGCCAATCATGCCTCTATATAGAGTCATTTCCACTTTCTTGCCCTTTTCATCTTTGTCAAGATGGCAGTTTGTGGCCATAGGTGTACTGAAGCTGTTTGCATTTTCAAGTCCAAATTTCTTGATAACATCCTTTGCATATTTGGCTTGATTGATGAAGATACCAGTAGAGATTTGTTGAATTTGAAGACCTAGGAAGAAGTTGAGTTCTCCCATCATGCTCATTTCAAATTTACTCTGCATAAGCTTTTCAAATCTTTTGCAAAGATTTTCATTAGTAGATCCAAAAATAATATCATCAACATAAATTTGAACAAGTAAGGAATGATCTTTATGTTTCATAATAAAAAGAGTAGTGTCAATTTGACCTCTTACAAAGCCTTGAGATGTCAAGAACTTTGAAAGGGTCTTATACCAGGCTCTTGGAGCTTGCTTGAGTCCATAAAGTGCTTTCCTTAGCTTGTAGACATCTTCTCTTCTTGAACTATCGATGAAACCAGGTGGTTGTTCTACATAGACCTCTTCTTGTAGTTCACCATTTAGAAAGGCACTCTTGACATCCATTTGATATACTTTGAAGTCCTTGAAGGATGCATAGGCCAAGAATAATCTTATGGCTTCAAGTCTAGCAACAGGAGCAAATGTCTCATCATAGTCAATGCCCTCCTTCTGTCTGTATCCTTGGGCTACCAGTCTTGCCTTATTCCTGGTTATATTTCCATTTTCATCCATCTTGTTTCTGAAAACCCACTTTGTACCAATCACAGCTTGTCCTTTAGGTCTAGGGACAAGTGACCAAACTTGACATCTGTCAAATTGGTTTAATTCTTCTTGCATAGCTTCCACCCAGCTTGGATCTTCCAGAGCTTCATCTATCTTCTTGGGTTCAATATGAGAGACAAATGCAGTAGAATACATGCATTCATTTCTTGAAGCTTGTCTAGTTTGAACACCAGTATTAAGATCACCAATAATTTGAGTGATAGGATGATCTTTAACTTCTCGAACATCTGCAGTTTGAACTTGTCCGATTGTATCGGCAGAGTTGGGTTCTTGAGAAGTGGAAGTGTCTGAAGCTTGGTTTTCTGAAGGGTATGTTAATTCCAAGGTAGGCTGTAGAACTTCTGGTGTGGAAGGCAAAGTGGATTCTGGATTTTCAGAGTTCTCATTTGCTGGTTCATTTTCACTCCTTGAGGATTCTATCAGGTTAATTCTTGGAGGAACTTGTGAAGATGTGGGATTAGCAGATCTGGAGTTTGGCTGTTCTGTACCTGTCTCATACTCATCAGAATCATTAGACACCTTAGGAGCCAAATGTGGCCCAATAAAATCAAATTCATCAAAAGAGACATACACAGATTCAACAACTCTAAGTGAAGTTTTATTGTAAACTCTGTAAGCTTTTGAAAATTTGGCATATCCCAGAAAAATCCCTTCATCACTTTTGGATTCAAATTTACCTCTATGTTCTTTTCCATTGTAAAGAACATAGCATTTACATCCAAATATTTTGAAGAATCCAATGTTGGGAGCTCTGCCTCTCCATATTTCATATGGAATTTTGTTGTGAAATTTGTTGATAATGGACCTGTTTTGTGTGAAACAGGTAGTGTTTACAGCTTCAGCCCAAAAATACATAGGTAGTTTGGCTTCAGCAATCATAGTCTTTCCTGCTTCAATAAGAGTTCTGTTCTTCCTTTCAGCAACTCCATTCTGTTGAGGTGTACCAACTGCAGAGAAGTTGTGACCAATTTCATGGCCATCATAATATTTGGCTACACCATTGTTCTTGAACTCTGTCCCATTGTCTGATCTGACATCAGTAATGTCATCCAGTTTCTGAGTTTGCAGTCTTCTGAAGAGTTCTATTATGATGTCATATGCTTCATCTTTGGAGGACATCATCTCAACCCAAGTGAATCTTGAGTAGTCATCAACTACTACAAGTGTGTACTTGCTGCCACCAAGACTTGTAGTAGTAACAGGTCCAAACAAATCTATATGCAGGAGCTGTAGAGGTCTGGATGTTGATAGGCAAGGCTTGCTTTTGAATGAAGATTTGTGTAGTTTGCCTAGTTGACATGCTTTGCAAAGACTGTGTGGTTCATCCGATATTTTAGGCAAACCAACAACTAGGTTGTCCTTTGATAGCTTCTCCAAATATTTGAAGTTGAGAGGACTAAGCCTTTTGTGCCACAACCAGCTGTTATCATTTGATGACCTTGCAACCAAGCATAGATTTGATTTTCTTCCAACTGTATTTAGGTCAACATCATATACATTTCCTTTTCTGAAGCCTGTCAGGATGGTTGAACATGTCTCATTGTCCTTGATGAGACAGTGACTTGAAGTGAACTGACATACTAATCCTTTGTTACAGAATTGTGATATGTTCAAAAGATTATGCTTCAATCCTTCTACTAGAGAGACTTTGCTGATGGAAAGGTTGCCTCTAATTATGCTTCCATAGCCAATTGTCTTCCCTTTTGAGTTGTCACCAAAAATTACTGAGGGACCTTTAGCTTCAACAATATTTGAGAGAAGATTTGGATCACCAGTCATGTGCTTTGAGCAGCCACTATCTAGATACCATAAGTCTTTCTCTTCTTCACTAGCAGCCATGAAGCATTCCTGAAATATAATCATTTAAGAATATGGTCCCCTTTTACTTTTGGGTCCTTAAGGTTAGCAACCTTTTGGGATCCATACCTGTTTAACCTTTGGAAGTGTGAATCCTCTAGATTTGGGTATGAATCTCAGAAGGCATTCATGAATTTCATGACCATGACCTTTACAGAAAGAGCATTTATGAAAACCTTGAACCTGTGTAATGATTTCCTTTGAAGGCTTCTTATTATCAGCAATTTTTTAAATGACCTTTGTGCTGATGACAGGCTTATAGGACTTAGGCTGATAATGCCATTTCTTAGTGATATTAGGTTTACCATGGGTAGACCTTTTATCAAAAGATTTAACATTTTCAGGCAAAACTCCTTTGAGCTTTTTATCGGCAGAGTTAACTCCTTTGGGCTTTTTGTCGGCAGAGTTGGGATCATCAATCTTTTCTTTGACAAATTTAATAGGTTTGTGTTAAGAATTCTTAGACTTGCTACCAGTCATCCCTGTTTTCTTAGGGTGACTGATGGCAGGTTTCTGTTGCTCAGACTCCCTATTAGCAGTGTTATTGCTGACAGATTGCTTACCCTTGGACTTGTCTTTTGTATTTTTAGGATAAACAAAGGGAACTTTGTTAAAACCAAGTCCTTGCCTCTTAGGAGATTGCTGATCAGAGGAAGCTTCTTCAACCATTTCTTCAGCAATTACTTCAGATGTCTCATTTTCTTGAGAACCAGATGGACTTCCTACATTGAATTCACTTTGGAAACCTATACCAGTTTTGTCATCAAGAGTTTTCTGGTTTGAAAGAATGGTATCAAAGTTTCCTTTTGAATTATTCCAAGTGTTGACAACCTTTTGAAGGTCATCTTTCTCAGAATTTATTTTCTTTATATGTTCAAGTAGGAATTCCACCTTTTCCGTTAGAGCTTTGTTCTCTTTTTGAATTTTGATACTTTCAGCTTGTTGTCTATTGAGATCTTTGATCTCAGACATCAAGGTAGATTTCTCAGAGACAGCCAGTTCATGCTTTTTGGCTAATTTCACATAGGCATTTTTGAATTTTGAAAATTCTTCCAGTATGTCTTTGTTGGCTTTAATGAGCTCTCCCTTTGAGGGTTCATTAAGCTATCATCATCACTATCATCTTGTTAAAAGGGTAGTGACCTTACTGAGTCATGGGGTGACTCCCTGGCCATAAGGAATATATTTGCTTCTTCAGCAAAGTCACAGGAGTCATCCTCATCAGTATCTGTGTCACACCAAGTGGGCATATTGCTTTCATCCATGTCCTCAGCCACCATCCCTTTTTGTTTTTGAAATTTTGACTCGGGACGTTTTTTTGTAGAATTCATATTTTGGCTTTGGACATTTTGAAGCAAAATGACCTGGTTTCCAACAGTTAAAACAAACAAGCTCATTTTCTTTTTGATAGTCTGCAGTTTTATAAGGAGCAGAACTTTTTGGATGAGCATCTGTTCTTTGAGGAACGGCAGTTTTGTGAGGAGACTGCCTATGAGATGATTTGTTAAACCTTTTGAAACGTTGATACTTCTTAACAAACATAGCAAAGGCTTCGTCTGAAAGAATGTCATCACCATCACTGGATGTAGATGGGGTTTCATCAGGTGTGGAACAAGAAGGTTCAACAGACATGGCTGGTAAGGATAAATTTTTGAAACTCTTTTCCATTTCTTGAGCTTGTTGGATTTCAAGCTCATAGACTGAAAGACTTGCATAAAGGTTTCTAAGAGTCAATTTATTCAAGTCTTTTGACTCTTTCATGGCAGTGATCTTTACATGCCATAGACTGCCTAGTGCATTAAGAAATCTCATGTTTATTTCCTTCTTTTCATATTTCTTTCCTAAAGAATAGCAAGAGTTGAATACCTCATAGAATCTGTCATATGCGCTTCGTAGAGACTCTTTAGGATCTTTCTTGAATGAGTCAAACTTCTGGATGCATGTATATAGCTTGTTGTTCTTGGTTTCACCATCACCTTCAAGATATTCCAGTATGGCTTCCCACATTTCCTTAGCTGTGTCCAAGTTGATGATCTGCTGATATATGCTGATATCAACACAGCTGGTGATGATGTTGATGGCCTTTCCATCCAGAGCGTCATTCTTTCTGTCTTATTCATCCCACTCTTCTTCTGGCTTTAGGACTTCAGGGTCAGCTGTTGGATCCTGTGTAGCCAGAGTATTTGGCTTCATGGGAATTCCAGGTCCATCTGTAACACATTTCCACAAACGTTTATCAATAGAGTTCATGTGTCTTTTAACTTTATCTTTCCAGATATCAAAGTGAACTTCATCCAGTACAGGACAATGGTTCACATTTGAAGTTTCCAACATTTGATGAGCAGCCATGATCTTTAATCTCTCAAGAGTTTAATCTCGGAAAAACTAGTTTTCAAAGAGTTAGGCTCTGATACCAATTGTTAGGTCTCAGGGTGCTCAATATAGGCTAGAAGGGGGGGGGGTTGAATAGCCTATGTCCAATTTTTGAAATCAATTCAAAAACCTACTTCACTTAAGTTAGAAAGTTTTGCAGGCGGAAGAGTAGTGAAGTATAGGACAAGTTGAGAATGGCTGATCTTCACAAGACAAGATCAACAGTTCTCAAATGTATGGAATTCTGGAAATTAATCAACACAAGCAATTCACAATCACACAGAAATAGACAAGGTATTTAATATGGTTCACACTTATAAATAAGTGCTACGTCCACAACCAAAGTGGTCAACTTTGGATTTGAAAATTGTGTACTATGTTTTCCACTAGAAACTTTACAAACTAAATCTCTAATGGATTGTGTACAAAAATTTTGTTGACCAGTGTTTGTGGGAGAATTGATATCTATAACATATAAATTCTCGTGAGCTATGAATGCTAGGTGTTGCAATCAATGAAGAGCTTTTATGGACTGATCGTCTTAGTGTGAAGCTCTTCAAAGAAGGATTTACAGATAGGACGTTTAAGCATTAATGCACTTGAAGAAGAAGATGAAGATTCAGAGTTGTGGTTGTTGAAGGTTGTTAAATGCTGCCATGAAGTCTCCTTTTATATGCAGGGGGGACCTTGGAGCCGTTGGAGATCTTCATGAGTTGCTCAATTTGAATTTAAGAGCATTCAATGCTCTAATGGTGTTGTTGAGCTCTGATAGGCGGTTCTGCAAATAACAGTCTGTCTCCTGACACTTTGCCAAAAATAGGTAGACTGTGTTTGCAGACAAAATGTCCTTTTCTGAGTTGAATACCTAAAGTAGAAAGCTTCATTGAATGCGTTTTGCAGGTTAACGTTGCATCAAAGTCAATGAAAGCTTCAACTTAAGACATGTCTTCGGCAGATCTATTTCGGACGTTCTTGGGGTCTTCAACTTAGCTGATGAAGCTTGGCTGAGATGAACTCGTCCGATGTCCTGAGGAACTCTGCTGATGCATACTTCGGCTGATGTGCAGAGGATGGCCGATATCCTACAGGCTATCTTCTTCAAGGCTAATTACAAAAGCAACCCTAGGCTATTCAAGCTATGTCTAAGTACAAGTTGCCACTCTAACAGACACGCAGGCCCATTAGTCACCTTGACTTAGACTTAGGTTATGGATTCAAGCAAATCTATACTAATTACAACAACTCTTACTTAAAATCAAGTTCTTAGAGTCATTACTACACTTTTTAAAATTTTGGGTATAATTGCTATGTGTAAAATTTTTCAAGTCTAATCTTGTCTTCTTAGTTCAATTCCAAGGTTAATAATACTATCTTTATACATGCAACATCATCCAACCCAAGAATTTAGCACAAGTACATGTTATTCATATCAACGTAGCATCAAGACATGAAATTACTAACTATACAAGTCATGCATGTACATTTGATGACAAGCATATAACAATTCTTAAGCATACAAAGGGGGTTTAGTAACTTACCTCAAAATAGAAAATCAATCCAATGAAATTAAAATCAAAGCCTTCTAAGTTGCTCCCCAAGTCAACCCCTATACCTTGATGGTCTCGGATAAAAGTTTGGTTAGTTGGATGATGAAGAGGTGCATTACACACACTAATCTCACACTTTTTCTACACACACACACACACACACACTCTCTCTCTCTCTCTCTCTCTCTCTCTAAGCTTCTATGGTGGAAGGGATGAAGAAATAAGAGTAATGGTGGTCTCTCATATGGTTTACAGTAAGCTAAGTGGCTAGTCAAAGGGTCAAGGTACGTTTCTAGGTTTAGTCAAACTTTTAAACCAAAATAGTCAACAAAAATGCAAAACACAAAAACTGCCTGTCCGTACGCGCAATAAGGCGCAGCCTCAACTGGACTTTTTGCTCCGTTTCTTCTGAAAAGTGCTGCGAGTTGCGTGCTAGGGCAAGCCTCTGAGCTCGCTGGGGTGCGACTTGGGAGTCAAAAATGTTCTAAAACTTGTTCCAAAGTATTCCAAAGTCACCCTAATACAAACCCAACCTCTACACAAGTTTAAAGCACATCTGATACTCATCTTAAACCACATACAACATGATTAAATGCAAATGCTACATATCCATGAATGAACTAAAGAAGCATATGCTAAAACAAAGCATTACCAAGTTAACAACATATGCCACTATAAAGTGATTCAAAGACTCAAAGCATGAATTCATCAACATGTTACTCAAATAACACAAACACATATGCCTAATCTAATGATATGCCACAAGATAACATCATAGAAAAGCCAAGGCATTACATGTGTGGATTTCACCGATCTCAATAAAGCCTTCCTAAAGGATTGCTACCTTTTGCCGAGGATAAACAAGCTGGTGGATGGGATAGCGGGGTTCGAGATGCTCAGCTTCATGGATGTGTACTCTGGGTATCACCAAGTAAAGATGGATGAGCAGGACAAGCCGCTCACGACCTTTCGAGCTGCAGGAGGGCTCTATTGTTATAAAATGATGCCGTTTGGTCTCAAGAATGCTGGGGCAACATATCAATGTGATTTGTATTCTTCACCGAATTTGACGCTTGCAGGGATATGGATGAATGTCGTATGAATAATAATGGATTTGCAGCGAAAACAATAAGATAGATGACGGGTCAGCGATTAGGCTTCACTCACCTAACGTAAAGATCCCGTTTGGGTTCACCGGTTAGGCTCTACTCACCTAACGTAAAGATCCCTTTGAATATTACCTTCCTAAACCTAAGGAATGCAATAAACAAATTTGAACAAAACTTTGTTCTTTTCTATAACCAAAATCTGAATTACAAAGTCTAAATCTAACCCTTTATATAGATGTTACAATAATGCTCCTAATCTTTAAAGGAAAAGAAAACTACTCCTAATCTCAAAAGAAAATAAACTACTTTCCTACCTAGGACTAGAGAAATACTCCTACACAACCTAGGAAACACAACAACTGCAGGAAACAGGAAAAATTCGTCAAACTGGTAACAGGGCGATCGCCCTAGCCCGCTACAAAGCAATCGCTTTGTGTCCAGAAACTTGGTTCGCAATTCTGATGACAGGGCGATCGCTCTCTCCTCAATCAAGGCGATCGCTCTTGATCCAGAAACTCCAGAAAGCCTTCTTCCACTCTTGTATCCTGCCATGTCATGCATGTGACCTCCAAATGCCTTCCAAACTCTTGTATCTTCTTACTTTGCATCACCAAAGCTTCAAGAGACAAAGTCAACCCATCTTTACCCTTTTGTAACGTATCCATGGTATTGTTTGGGTTTTTGTGTAGGGCTTCTTGGGCTTCTCCCAATGCTCCCGCATCACAATGTATAGTGAACAAGGTGTTTGCACCCCAGCTGGTATAAATGTGGAGGCCTATGTGGATGATATGGTGGTCAAGACCAAGGGACGCGACCACGTAGCCAATTTGAAAGAGACTTTTACTAACCTTCGCAGGCATGACATGAAGTTAAACCCCAACAAATTAAGGCCCTTCTTGACATGAGGGAGCCCGCGAGCATATGAACGACAGGGTCATCGCACTTGGATGCTTCATCTCTTGTTCAGTTGAGAAGTGTTTGCACTTCTTTAAAGTGTTGCGAGGAAATAAAAGTTTTGAATGGACACTAGAGTGCTAAGAGGCTTTCAAGCAACTGGAGGAGTATCTTGGCAAACCACCCCTCTTGAGTAGTCCGATGGTAGGAGAGAGTTTATATGTATATCTTGCGGCTACTGACCAGGCTGTGCTCACGATACTTGTTAGGGAGGAAAATGGTAGTCAGAAACCCGTGTACTATGTATCAAAGGCTTTAACATCGGTTGAAGACCTTTGTTTTAATACAAAGAAGAAGTTTATTCGCTTGTTGTAGCATCTCAATAATTAAGAGCTTACTTTACTGCACATGTAATAAATGTATACTCTAACTACCCTCTTCGCAAGATTCTGCACAAGCCAGACTCCTTGGGGCAGGCTCCTCACCTGGTCGATCGAGTTGACAGAATTTCATGTTAAATATCAACCGCGAAGAGCTATCAAAGCACAAGCATTGGCAGATTTCTTGGTTGAGACTAGCTTTACCTGCCAAGATGAGATACCAACAAAGAATGTTCCCACCACTAGTATTGCCCCCCCCCACGTGAGTGACCAGAAGAGTATTGATAACTATTCGTTGATGGTGTTGCGAGTAAGGAAGGAAGAGGTGCATGGGTCCTGCTCGTCTCTCCCCTCCAAGAAGAAGAGCTGGAAAAAGCTCTGAGGTTCAAGTTTCAGGTATCCAATAATCAGGAAAAGTACAAGGCTTTGATTGCAGGCTTGGAATTGGCAATTGATATAGGTTTCTCATCTATGGTCATACATAGTGATTCACAACTTGTTGTGAACCAAGTTCGAGGGGAGTACTGGGTAAATAACCCCATTTTGAGCAAATATTGCGAGTTGGTAAAGGTATTATTAGCCCGTTTGTCATTTTGGGAGCTAGTTCAGATAAATCGAGCAGACAACATGCAGACAGACTATGTCCAAGATGGCAGCAGAGGACATTCAAGTATTGAGCCCGATAGTGGTGATTGAATACCTGGACAGCCTAGCTATAAAGAGAGAACATGTTATGGATATCAAAATGATAAAAAGGTGTTGGATAGATGAAATTTAGGAATTCATCGAGCAGGGAACACTTCCTGACAACAAAGACCAGGTCAGAATAGTGTAGAAGTGAACAACTCGGTACATGGTGGTTGATAGTGTCCTGTATCGGAGATCCTTCTCTAAGCCTTTATTGCGGTGTGTTCGGCCAGAGTTGATCGAGAGGCTGTTAGCGAAGGTCCACAAAGAAGTATGTGGTGGCCATCCGGGGCAAGGACTTTGGCCGATAAGGTCCTAACCTATGGCTACTACTGGATGTCACTAAGGAAGGATGCGATGTTTATGTGAAAAGGTGTGATAAATGCCAATGGTTTGCGGACATACCACGATTGTCCTCAACCGAGCAGACTCCGGTGATATCATCTTGGCCGTTCAACATGTGGGGAATAGATTTGATCGGACCATTTCCAACGGCAAGAGGAAACTACAAGTATGCGATCGTGGCCATGGATTATTTCATTAAGCTTTTGGCAAACATTACCGTGGAGAATGCCATCAAATTTTTGCATGATTACATATGGTGTTGCTTTGGAGTCCTGTGGGCGATCGTTTCAGACCATGGTACTCAGTTTTCCAATTGATTCACAGAAGATTGTGTGAACCTACATATCAAGCACTGGAAGTCATCGATGGCATATCCTCAGGGAAACGAGCAAGCTGATGCTGCGATTAAACAAGTACTGCACGCTCTTTAGAGAAATTTGAAGGGGCGAGCAGGAAGATGGCTAGATGAGCTGGCATTATGGGCAGTCAGGGCGACGGTCAGGGGGCCGACGGGGGAGACTCCTTTTTCCTTAACATATGGGTCAGAAGCAATGATGCCAGTGGAGATAACTTTACCAAGTCTGCGATTAGCACACTACAACGAACAGGGGAACGCAATAGCTCACCAGACCGATCTCGACCTACTTGAGGAAAAACAGGTAGAGGCAAGAATAAGAATGATCAACTACAAGAAGCGGGCTAAGGTTCACCATGACAGAGAGTAAAAAAGTGGTCATTCCTGGTCGGTGATTGGGTCTTGAGAAAGATAGAGGCAACGGGCCAGCGAGCTGATAGAGGAAAATTATCACCTAATTGGGAAGGGCCCTACCAAGTGACCCGAGTAGTTAAAGAGGGAACTTACATGCTGCGAGCACAGGATGGAATTATATTAAAACACCCCTGGCATGCGGATCATCTCAAGAAGTACTATCATTAGCCAACTATGTGTTTTCTAGCTTTTCTATGTAATGAGGCACGTGAGATCTATGAAAGCGAACGTTCTAAGCAATACTGTTGGTTGATACTTAAAGTGAATGTACGGCTCGTAGGTCAAGCTTAGGCCTTGATTAATTTTATAGGTCATTGATATGTTCACAGGTCGAGTTCATGACTTAGTTAATCTTAAGGTTCATTGAATGCTCGCAGGACGAGCTCAGGCCTTGATTAATTTTAAAGGTTATTGAATGGTCACAGGATGATCTCACGCCTTGATTAATTTTAAGGTTATTATTATTATGCTCGTAGGACGAGGTCACGCCTTGGTTAATTTTAAGGTTCATTGAATGATCGCAGGACAAGCTCAGGCCTTGATTAATTTTAAAGGTTATTGGATGCTCGTAGGACGAGTTCATGCCTTGATTAATTTTAAGGTTATTATTATTATTCTCGCAAGATGAGCTCATGCCTTGGTTAATTTTAAGGTTACTGAATGCTCATAGAACGAGCTCATGCCTTATTAATTTTTTAGAGTCAGTTGTCATTACATGTAGGATTCAGTCTTTTTGGTCGCAAAATGAGCTTAGAGTTTGATTAGATCCCAGCAGGCATACACTAATTCGAAAAGGAAGAGCAACAAAAGTGCCATTTGTATTAAATGTAGATAAGTACAAGAGGAGGTGATGTGATTCCGACAAGGATCGAATCGAAGAAGTTTACTTGAAGACTCGAAGAACGAAGAAAATGCAAAAAATTTAAAGGATAGTTGGATCTCCCTCAACCCACTATTCGCGATGAATAGGAACCTTGGGGTGCGATTGATACCCGATAGACGAAATTGTCTATGAACACCAACCACGGAACGCCACAAACCCGCGATCCTCGAGCTTGATAAGTTCAAGTGTCGAGTTTCCAATCCAAGAAACTCGGTTGCTCACAATTCTCTCCTAAAAGTGATTTGAATAAACTCAAAGTTTAAAATATTATCAAAGTTAACTTTTACAATGAAGAAACAAGCCTTATATAGTCCTACATGACTAGAAATACGTTCCCTAAGAGATAAAAACGAAGGTAGATGATTACAATGTCAAAACACCAAGAAACCTTCAAAATTCCATAGTTGTCTGTACGGCGCGCTAGGGCACGGGCAGGCGCGCTAGGGCGTGGCTAGAAGCGCGCTAAGGAACGCAAGGTTGCTGAAGTTCAAATTTTTTGAATTTCTGAAAATTGCTAGGAAGGTGAGCGCTAGGGCGTGGCTTATACGCGCTAGGGCGCGTGACAGAATCCTCCTTGATGAATTTTGAAGCTGTTAAGCTCCCGAATGCGTACACGAACCCCCCTTGGCTTCATTTTGATTTCGAATCACTTCTAAAAGCAATGTTAAAGCCACTTGAATCCTCTTTGCATGTGCACGAATCATTGGTCCTCCGAATATGATAAAGGGCTTGGCTCGATTCTCATCATTCCCTCTTTCTTCAAAAGGATTCGACCTCGAATCAACACCTGCGTCAGAAGAAGGACAATTCAGCAACACAGAAAGATATGTACTAACACACACTTTACCGTTCAAGATCATTCGGAATTTATCTTCAACCTTGTGTTCCACAATGTACGTTGCCTTAACTTATATAAGAAATCTCACAAAACTATGCGAAACAAGATAATCAAAATGATCCTTACACAACAAGTACACATTCAAACACGGTAAAGACAACTTATTACTCAAAAACAAATCCCCTACATCCTTTGGGATTTTGATACACACAAACTCTCCATAAACACAAATTATTCCCCTGAAGTTATGAGAGTGAACATACAAGTCATTACCTTCTTCAAAACACAATATCTTACAATCCATGGAAGAAGACAAGATAAATTTTTGAGAAAGTGTACAGAGAACAACAATTTCCTTACATTCACCGGGTTTAAAAATCATCCTAACAAATTCCCGTTTGTGTATCACCATGATTAACACAACAACAACATGTATTGTCACAAGACGAATGTTGTTTGCACACAATCTGTTATTCCACACTTTATCATGAGAAGTACCTTTCTCAAGGTCATCAAAGAACTCAACAACTCGAGCACAAGACTCAAAACCATGTTTAGGTTCTCGATCCTCACTTAAACACAATGAAATCCCATGTTCGGGTTCAAATATCAACCTAGCAATAAGCTCTTTACATTCAAGATCAGTGCATTCACCATGTCAAAAGATCAATCTAACCAATTCTCTGCTTAGAACAACATTGAATAACACAACGGTACCATCTATCACGACAAGATCATAATCACAACTCAAGGAACAAAACGCTTGTGATAAAATCCTGGGTTTATCACATAACTCATCATTTATCCTTATAAAGAAACATTCAATATGCCTAACAGAATTATTATGAGCAACATTCTCAAAACTCAAGCTTCCACAATTCAATGCATTCACTTGCATCATTTCAACACGACACAAACAAATTCCCCATGATTCAGCAAGATTAAGATGATTTGCATTCAATAAAGACATTATATCTCTAAACACTTCATACAATCCGTAAATCTTATGAAAGAATAATACAACATGAAAAGTCAGGATTAAAAACCCAGTTGTATTCACAAATACAGATTGCCGAACTTTATGCACTTCTATCGCAAACCAAGACTCCATTAATGCCATGGAATCCTCACAAAACAAAGATGACAAAGTCCCAATCATCTTATGTTGGACAACATCGATTCCAACATTCTTATGAGATAATACTTTATCATTGTCAACATTACCAAATTTGTGATTTACATCAAAATGATCTTTTGTAGAAAAGTCATGCAAATTCACAAACATAGTATCCTTAAACATCCTCAACGTACAATTTAGATTTAACAAGACATCTTTCAAATCACAATGTGAGTCTACCAAGTCCACCTTCAAAACACCATACAAATTTACTAAGTTAACCTTTGAAACACATTCAAGAATTGGATCGACATAAGAATGACTTGGCTTATGTAATGACATGCATAATCTGGTGTCCAAAAACTCTCCAAACTTCAAACAACCATTCAATCCATGATGAACATTTAGAATAGGAAATGATGGCATCTTATATATGTCATGTGAACTTTCAAGATTCCTCAAGAATAAATCACATGCGTGATTATAGATTTTAACCAAATCAGCCTTCCCATGAATTTTAAATCTTTCATCAAAGCTATAGTGTTCAACATGATTATCAAGCCTCACAAACTAAGTATCATAAGAAGAAGCAAGATCATACCTTCGAGAAAGTGTAGGAACTACAACAATCTCCTTACCTAGTTCACCATTCCATTCGGATCTCACAACTTCCTTGCTGAATTTAGGAATCACTTCATCGAAAACCTATGGAGAAAAAATAACAAACGGAAGAGGCAAATGGAACAACACATTAGAATAAAAAGAATTCTGTTTAGGAAAGGGGACTTCCTCACTCTGACCTTTCTTTTCCAACTCCCTCGTGACCTCACTTGGGATAGCAGAAAAGTTTGGTTTCACTCCCTCTTGGCCTTTGGCCTTTTCAACTAATTCTTTTCCTTCCTCTTTCTCTCGTGTTTCCGCCCTCTTGTTTTTATCATTTTCTCTCTTTTTTTTCTCTTTACTCAGGTTGTCACTCTCTTCCATCAACCCACTCGTTTCATCTTTCCACTCAGCCTCACTAAGCTCACTTCTTTAGCCTTTTGAAATTGGAGTTCACATTTTTGTTCTCTATCTCTAGATCTCCTCTCCTTTTGCTCGGCTATGTTTTGATTAGCATTATCTACATTAGCCGACCTCTCAATCTCTTTTGTACTAATCACTCTCCTTTTTCTTGGCTATCACACAAACATCATTGATCACTCTAGCCGAACACTCATTGTTTTTCCTCAAAAATTTCTTAGATTGCTATGATTTTACATGAACCCTTTCATGTACATCACTAGAGTTCTTCCTCTCAACCAACTTGAGTTTACTAGGTTCTTGATAAGACGAAGAAGAAGACCTCAACAAATCCTGTTGGTAGTAGCTTGGGACAAACTTCATACGCATTACATGTTTCAGTTCTTTCCACGTGTTAATGCGACCTACTCCTCCTATCCTCCTACGGTTGTTATCTAATTGTTCTCACCACACTCTAGCATACTCGGCAAACCTTGAGGAAACAAATTTTACCTTTTGAGTCTCCGTGTAAAGGTGACGACTAAAGAAGACCTCAACCTTCCTAACCCAATCTAGGTACTCCTCGGGTTCTTCACTACCTTTGAAATGAGGAATCATTTTGACTCTCTCACTTACCCTGTCGCGACCCGACCCGAGATCCGATGTGAATCCCGTTCAGTTCGCGAGACAACATAGAAACACGAAAGTAGCATTTCAAAAATTCCTTTTTAAAAGAATGCAAAGTCATGTGAAAACCCTGTAATGCATGTGCAAGTTTTCTTTAAACAACAAAATCTTTTGAACAATACTAAACCTCGACGGCGAAACAAGCCGGAGAAACAACACGTTAGCTAGCAACAACAAACTCGAGCTAACATGCTCGGTACATGTATAAACCATCTCAGAGTGCGCGGAATTAAAGTTAAGAAATATATACAACAACACGACAACCATGCCGGCACAACAAAAGAATATATCAATAACAGTCGAGACTACTACCCAACAATTACATTGTTTACATAACAAGTACACCCTCAGCCTCACCAAAAGAAAATACTTAGGCACAAGGTGCACTACCAAAGATGACATCCAAACGGAACTGAACTCGAACACTAGGGATTCCTCGCCGGCGCTTGATCTAAGGAAAACAAATAAACACGAAACGGGGTGAGTCGAAACTCAATAAGCTACTAATGCAACAACATGGCATGCTAGATGCAAGACAGTAAATGTAACAAGTACGCATGTCATCACGATATCATTTCGGTACCAAACGAAAGTAGCAAGTATTGCACATAGCCAAACAACCCCATACTACACGAGAGGCTCGAAGATCGCCAACCGTCCCATACTGGTTGGAAATCATGACCAACATTCATTCATATAGGAAGCACATAAGAGCTATAAGTAAACACATTAAAAGGGATACGGCGTCGAGGTACACCTCTGACCAAGCCAATACTTCCAACCAACCAACTAATAATATACCAAATGTAGAGCCGTTGTTGACGTGCTCGAACAAGAAAATCAATAACATAACACATTGTGAACCATCTTCTGTATTCACGTCGACGGGTGATCTCGGTCCCTACAACCCAAGAATCAACCACGGATATAGCTTACCATGGTTGCGTTTATTCCGTACAACAAATGGCGCTATACCCCTACCATTGCCAACGGTAGGGCGAGGGCCGATGCATTGGCCTTCGACTATTACGTAGCCCCAGCTCCCGCAATAATCGAGCCTCAATACACCGCCAACAAATATGCCATGGACTTAACTAAATGCACAAGTAGATGTTTACTCGACATTTAAATATAAAAGGTCATACTCCAAAGTAGGGAGTATACCACAACAATAACATTTGACAATGATATGAATGTCACAAGTGAGTTATAATAATCTCACACCACAAATAACCAACTTACAATAATTACGACAATTTACGTAATATCAAACACACAACCGGTGTAACCAAATTTTCAATTGAATCTCTCGAATCTTCCAAGAATTCCCAAATCACACACGTGGTCTCATAAGTTATGAAATTCTAACGAACTCCGTTAGAGTCATTTTTGGTTTCTAATGAGTTCGAGTTTACGCGAATTAATCATACCGTAAACTTAACAATTACTAATCATATTTCACATTTCTAACATGTAAACACGAGTCTCCAAACACAACCAAAAAGTCAACCATGAATTTGAAAAGTCAACATAGTCAATCATACTCAAAATTGATGATTTCTAACATATATCATCAAATAACAAGTCTAACATGAATAACAACTCATAATTGAGGAAGAACAAGGGATAGTAGCTTACCTCAACAAGAGAATCTACCCAATGAATTCACAATCCAAGCTTAGCAATAGATTCCCCAAGTCTTAAGCAACCTAGTTATGGTGTTGCATGCAAGAAACTATGGTTGGATGAAGAGGACAATGCACACACACAGTAATCTCACTTTATTTCTGTTACACTAACACTCTTACACACCATGGATGAAATGAGGAGAGAAATGGTGTTGTGTGTGTGTCCTTAGTGTTTTTAGGAGGAGAAAAGACTGGTCAAACAGCCTTGGTACGTTTAAGTTGGATCAAGGGGCTGAATTGTCAAGTCTTGAAAAATCAGGAAAACAGGGTCACACAATCTGGTAGCGGCGCGGCCGCCTAGGCGCCCGCGCTTCCTCCAGTTTCTCCAATCTCAACTTTCTGTCAAATGAGCGCTCGCCCAGGCGCCTGCCCATTCTCCAGTGCACTCTGAAGCATGAAATAGGGTCTAGAAAATCCCCAAAATGATGCCCAAAGGTTCCATGGTAGTTCTAACACTTAAGTGAAGTTAAAACACTAAGCAAAGGTCTCCGAAAAGTCCCAAAAACCAAACTAAACAAGTAACACACCAAATCAAATGCAATGACTATGAAACTTCTAACACATATTCATACACTTGAAAAGTGTATAACAAACTCAATCCCAAGTACATTTGAATGATATTTGCACATGAAATGACGATGTTAATATAAAAGACGTAACATAGAATGAATGCAAATGATGCAAATGGCGCGGGCGTTACACCCTCCCCCCCTTAGAATAAATTCGTCCGCGAATTTACTTACCAAACTCAACGAACAATGAAGGGTACTTTTCACGCATCTCCTGTTCTAATTCCCAAGTGGCCTCCTCGATGTTATGACTTCTCCACAAGACTTTCACAAGGGAAATAGACTTCGACCTCAACACTTGTTCTTTTGTGTCTAGTATCCTCACGGGTTGCTCAACATAGGATAGATCGGGTGTCAAGTCTATCGGCTCATACTCCAAAATGTGCGATGCATCTGATAAGTACTTCCTCAACATAGATACGTGGAACACCGCATGAACGCCCGACATCGACGGTGGTAGGGCAAGTCTATAGGCTAACTTCCCAACCCTTTCTAAAATCTCAAACGGACCAATGAACCTTGGAGTCAATTTCCCTTTCTTGCCAAACCTCTTGACCCCTATTCGTGGCAAAACCTTCAAGAACACATGATCACCTACCTCGAATTCAAGGTCCCTCCGCCGATGATCCGCATAACTCTTTTGCTGACTCTGAGCCGTTTTTAACCTTTCCCGAATGAGCTTCACACTCTCGACCGATTCGTGAACCATGTCAGGACCCCATAACTTTGCTTCGCCGACTTTATCCCAACAAATTGGAGAGCGACACTTTCTTCCATATAGCGCTTCATAAGGAGCCATCTCAATGGTCGATTGGTAACTGTTGTTGTACGCGAACTCTATCAATGGTATGTGTGAATCCCAAACTCCTTTAAAATCCATCGAACAAGCTCGCAACATGTCCTCAAGTATTTGTATGGTCCTCTCGGATTGCCTGTCTGTCTGTGGATGAAAAGCCGTGCTAAGAGTTAACTTTGTACCCAAAGCATTCTGTAGTGATTGCCAAAATTGCGAAGTGAACCGTGGATCTCGATCCGACACTATGCTAACTGGCACCCCATGTAACCTCACAATCTCCTGTATGTACAAGGTAGCAAGTTTATCCATCGGGTAAGTCATCGCAATCGGAAGGAAATGTGCCGACTTGGTCAACCTGTCAATAATCACCCAAACTGCATCGTGACCCTTACGAGTCCTTGGCAACCCTGTCACAAAATCCATTGCTATGTTCTCCCATTTCCATTCCGAAATCTCCAACGGTTGTAACAAGCCCGCCGGTCGTTGATGTTCCGCTTTTATTCGTTGACATGTCAGGCATCTCGATACAAACTCGGCCACCTCTCTCTTCATACCACTCCACCAAAAATTCTTCTTCAAGTCTCGACACATCTTAGTACTCCCCAGATGAATCGTGTATCTAGACTTGTGAGACTCTTCTAACACTTGCCTTTTTACCTCATCAATCGCCGGTACACAAACTCTGTTTCGAAACACAAGGACTCCATCATTGTTCTTTGCAAAATCTGTTGTCTTTCCTTCATTCAGCCCATCAATCAACGTCTTCAATTCCGGGTCGTTCTCTTGTGTCTCTTTAATCCTTTGAATCAATGCTG
Source organism: Platycodon grandiflorus (assembly GCA_016624345.1). Lineage (NCBI taxonomy): Eukaryota > Viridiplantae > Streptophyta > Magnoliopsida > Asterales > Campanulaceae > Platycodon > Platycodon grandiflorus. The sequence continues at coordinate 37,431,748 of CM028361.1, read as the reverse complement.
GCGTAGCCCGAAGGTTCACAAAAATTACTCCCTGCCTTGACCTACATGGACCCCAATCTCGAACATCCTCAAGCATTTTCCATTCACGGGTCATCAAGCAAGACATGTACGCCTTTCGGCTAAGTGTATCCGCTACCACGTTAGCTTTCCCTGGATGATACAAGATGGTACAATCGTGATCCTTAAGCCTTTCAATCCATTTTCGTTGTCTATTGTTCAGCTCCTTTTGAGAAAATATGTACTTGAGACTCTTGTGATCGGTGAACACTTCGAACTTAGCTCCATAAAGATAATGTTTCCACTTGTGTAGAGCAAAGATGATCGCAGCCAACTCAAGGTCGTGGGTCGGATAATTCTGTTCAAATGGAGTCAACTTCCGAGAAGCATACGCTATCACTCTCCCGTTTTGCATCAAAACACAACCCAAACCCTCTTTCGAAGCATCACTGTATATCACTAACCCATCCTGTCCGTTCGGTAGTGCCAAGATCGGAGCTGTGGTCAACCTCCTTTTCAGCTCTTGGAAACTCGCCTCGCATTTGTCATCCCATACAAAGGGTTTATTCTTTTGTGTCAAGTTCGTCATCAGAGTTGCAATTTTTGAAAGCCCTTCAATGAACCTCTGATAATAACCCGCCAAACCCAAGAAGCTTCGAATCTCCGTTACCGACTCGGGTCTTTTCCATTTCACCACTGCCTCAATCTTAAGTGGATCCACCGAAATACCATCACCCGAAACAACATGGCCCAGAAAAGAGATCTCCTCGAGCCAAAATGCACACTTACTAAACTTCACATACAACTTATTTTCCCTCAATACCGACAACACTAACCTCAAATGTTTCTCGTGCTCCTCCCGGGATTTTGAGTACACAAGAATATCATCAATAAACACCACCACAAAACAATCTAGATAGGGCAGGAATATCCTATTCATCAAATCCATGAACACAGCCGGTGCATTTGTCAACCCAAATGGCATCACAACAAACTCGAAGTGCCCGTATCGAGTTCGGAATGCCGTCTTTGGTATATCCTCCGCCCTAACTTTCAGTTGATGGTAACCACTTCGAAGATCAAATTTGGAGTACACAACGGAGCCCTGTAGTTGGTCAAACAAATCATCAATGTGTGGAAGGGGATATTTGTTTTTAATGGTTACCTGATTTAGCTCCCGGTAATCAATGCACAATCTCAAGGATCCATCTTTCTTCCTTACAAACAATACCGGTGCACCCCACGGCGATACACTCGGCCTAATAAAACCCCGATTCAACAATTCCTCCAACTGTACCTTTAACTCTTTCAATTCTGCCGGTGCCATACGATACAGTGCCTTTGACAATGGAGCGGTACCTGGCAACAATTCAACACAAAACTCCAACTCCCTATCCGGAGGCAAGTCATATTCCGATGAAAACACATCCGGAAATTCACGTACAATTGGAACATCCTCCAACACAACAACTTTCTTTGATTTATCAACCACACATGCTAAATACCCTGTACACCCATGTGACAATAATTTTTGAGCTTTCAAAGCCGATATCATACGAATACCACCCATGCATTTATCACCCTCAAACATAAACGGAGGCATATCAGGCAATTTAAATGTGACAATTTTTTTACGACAATCAACTATGGCATGATGAGTGTGCAACCAATCCATGCCCAAAATAACATCAAAATCACGGATGGGCAGAACTACCAAATCCGCAAGCAAAACATGACCATCAATAACAACTTCGCATGCACGATGAACATCAGAAGCAACTAGGCACTCTCCCATCGGAGGTGACACCTCTAACACATAAGACAACGACTCAGGCATAGAATGCAAATGGCATGCAAAGTGAGATACAATGTAGGAATGTGATGATCCTAGATCTATAAGTACTCGGGCTCGCTCTCTCAAGACAAACAATGTACCTCCTATCACGTTGGGAGCATCAGGAATACCCCTCTGATCTAAAGCGAACACGCGACCCTGGACTCTCGGTCGACTATCATTGTTCCTTTTTACCCCCGTGTTCTGTTGTGCACCACCCTGAGGTAAACCCCTATTCCTCGAACAGTCCTTTTGGAAATGTTTGTCGTCACCACATAACAAGCATCTACCCTGTTTCAACCAACACCTCTCTTCAGTGTGCCCTGACTTCTTGCAGAAGTTCAATTAAACCTCGATTCACGCTGTCCTTAGCCTCCCGGTTGCTATCCCGTTTGGCCTGCCTGTCGACTCACATTCTTCCCTTTGTTAGAAGTCCCACCTGTATTCTACCTCTTCCAATTTTGCTGTGAAGACTGCTGATTCCCATCTCTATTAGTTGGCTTACTCCGGTGCTCCTCGATGTCATGTTCGATCTTGTATGCTTTATCCACCACGCTTTGGTAACTCGGTAGATCAAGCGGTAACAGTTGCTTTCGATACTCCGTTCTCAACCCCTTCACAAATCGATAGACTTTCTTTTCCTCCGTCGGAATCAAGTGTGAACAATACCGTGCCAATGCTGTGAACTTAGCAGAATACTGACCCACTGATAATGATCCCTGCTCAAGGCTAAGAAACTCTACCTCCTTCTTTGCTTGTACCACGTCAGGGACAAAATGGTTCTTGAACTGTCGCAGAAAGAGTTCCCAAGTTCGTTCCACACCTTCCTGCACCCAACTCACTTCAAGTACCCACCACCAATGTTCAGCGGCGTCTTCTAACTTAAAAGCTGCAAACTTGATCTTGTCACCGTCAGTACAGTCAATTGCTGCAAAAATTTTCTCGATCGACTCTATCCACCTTTCCGCCTTCATTTGATCAGGCTCCCCGTCATAGCTTCTTGGTTTCATCTTCAGAAATCTCCCTAACCTCCGGTCATAGTCCCCATTGCCCCCAGCTGGCTGAGCTAACCTGTGACCTCCTGTCTGTCCCAAACCTGCCATTGCCTGTCTCTGCAACTCTATGTTTTGCCTGTTCATCTCGATCATTGACTGCATGAATCCCTGCATCATATTCACAATCCCCTCATTCGGATTAACCGGTATCTCAGGCTGTACCCCCGGCTGTCCCGTAGGTTGAACTCTAGGCTATGTGGGTGGTGGAGTATTACCCTGCTCAGCTGAAGAATTCCCGGCTCCACTCGAGCCACCTTCCTCTGTACTAGCACCATGTCTAGTCTCAACCATGATGAAACACCTGCAATAAACACTCGAGGTTAACGACTTAAACACACAACCAACCCTCCTAAGCCAAAGATTCTCTCTCGGCTAGCTAACTTATGCTCTGATACCAACTGTCGCGACCCGACCCGAGATCCGATATGAATCCCGTTCTGTTCGCGAGACAGCGTAGAAACACGAAATTAGCATCTCAAAAATTCCTTTTTAAAAGAATGCAAAGTCATGTGAAAACCCTGTAATGCACGTGCAAGTTTTCTTTAAACAACAAAATCTTTTAAACAATACTAAACCTCGACGGCGAAACAAGCCGAAGAAACAACACGTTAGCTAGCAACAACAAACTCGAGCTAACATGCTCGGTACATGTATAAACCATATCAGAGTGCGCGGAATTAAAGTTAAGATATATATACAACAGCACGGCAAACATGCCGGCACAACAAAAGAATATATCAATAACAGTCGAGACTACTACCCAACAATTACATTGTTTACATAACAAGTACACCCTCGGCCTCACCAAAAGAAAATACTTAGGCACAAGGTGCACTACCAAAGATGACGTCCAAACGGAACTGAACTCGAACACTAGGGATTCCTCGCCGGCGCTTAATCTAAGGAAAACAAATAAACACGAAACGGGTTGAGTCGAAACTCAATAAGCTACTAATGCAACAACATGGCATGCTAGATGCAAGACAGTACATGTAACAAGTACGCATGTCATCACGATATCATTTCGGTACCAAACGAAAGTAGCAAGTATTGCACATAGCCAAACAACCCCATACTACACGAGAGGCTCGACGATCGCCAACCGCCCCATACCGGTTGGAAATCATGACCAACATTCGTTCATATAGGAAGCACATAAGAGCTATAAGTAAACACATTAAAAGGGATACGGCGTCGAGGTACACCTCCGACCAAACCAATACTTCCAACCAACCAACCAATAATATACCAAATGTAGAGCCGTTGTTGACGTGCTCGAACAAGAAAACCAATAACATAACACATTGTGAACCATCTTCTGTATTCACGTCGATGGGTGATCTCGGTCCCTACAACCCAAGAATCAACCACGGATATAGCTTACCATGGTTGCGTTTATTTCGTACAACAAATGGCGCTATACCCCTACCGTGGCCAACGGTAGGGCGAGACCCGATGTATTGGCCTTCGACTATTATGTAGCCCCAGCTCCCGCAATAATCGAGCGTCAATACACCGCCAACAAATATGCCATGGACTTAACTAAATGCACAAGTAGATGTTTACTCGACATTTAAATATAAAAGGTCATACTCCAAAGTAGGGAGTATACCACAACAATAACATTTGACAATGATATGAATGTCACAAGTGAGTTATAATGATCTCACGCCACAAATAACCAACTTACAATAATTACGACAATTTACGTAATATCAAACACACAACCGGTGTAACCAAATTTTCAATCGAATCTCTTGAATCATCCAAGAATTCCCAAATCACACACGTGGTCTCATAAGTTATGAAATCCTAACGAACTCCGTTAGAGTCATTTTTGGTTTCTAATGAGTTCGAGTTTACGCGAATTAATCATACCATAAACTTAACAATTACTAATCATATTTCACATTTCTAACATGTAAACACGAGTCTCCAAACACAACCAAAAAGTCAACCACAAATTTGAAAAGTCAACATAGTCAATCATACTCAGAATTGATTATTTCTAACATATATCATCAAATAACAAGTCTAACATGAATAACAACTCATAATTGAGGAAGAACAAGGGATAGTAGCTTACCTCAACAAGAGAATCTACCCAATGAATTCACAATCCAAGCTTAGCAATGGATTCCCCAAGTCTTAACAACCTAGTTATGGTGTTGCATGCAAGAAACTATGGTTGGATGAAGAGGACAATGCGCACACACAGTAATCTCACTCTATTTCTGTCACACTAACACTCTTACACACCATGGATGAAATGAGGAGAGAAATGGTGTTGTGTGTGTGTGTGTCCTTAGTGCTTTTAGGAGGAGAAAAGACTGGTCAAACAGCCTTGGTACGTTTAAGTTGGGTCAAGGGGCTGAATTGTCAAGTCTTGAAAAATCAGGAAAACAGGGTCACACAATCTGGTAGCGGCGCGGCCGCCTAGGCGCCCGCGCTTCCTCCATAACTCCATTATCATCTCCCTCAACCCGCTATTCACGATGAATAGGAACCTTAGGGTGCGATTGATACCCGATAGACGCAATTGTCTATGAATACCAACCACGGAACGCCACAAATCCGCGATCGTCGAGCTTGATAAGTTCAAGTGTTGAGTTTCCAATCCAAGAAACTCGGTTACTCACAATTCTCTCCGAAAATTGATTTGAATAAACTCAAATCTTAAAATATTATCAAAGTTAACTTTTACAATGAAGAAACAAGCCTTATATAGTCCTACATGACTGGAAATACGTTCCCTAAGAGATAAAAACGAAGGTAAATGATTACAATGTCAAAACACCAAGAAACCTTCAAAATTCTATGGCTGTCCGTACAGCGCGCTAGGGCGCGGCTAGAAGCGTGCTAAGGCGTGCAAGGTTGCTGAAGTTCAAATTTTCTGAATTTCAGAAAACTGCTGGGAAGGTACGCGCTAGGGTGCGTGCGACTTATGCTCGCTAGGGCGCGTGACAGAATCCTCCTTAATGAATTTTGAAGCTGTTAAGCTCCCGAATGCATACACGAACCCCCCCTGGTTTCATTTTGATTCCGAATCTCTTTTAAAAGCAATGTTAAAGCCGCTTGAATCCTCCTTGCATGTGCATGAATCATTGGTCCTCCGGATATGTTAAAGGGCTTGGCTCGATTCTCATCAGGAGGGAAGACAGGGCGCGCAGGGGAAAAAAAGAGTACTCGGTGTGGCCAGCTTAGCCTAGACCTAACCCTCTGTGGTCATCAGGGGAACACGAGCAGGTTCGTCCTCCGTGGTAGCAGCCTCATCACGGGCTATGGGGGCCTCGTCAGAGCCGACCTCGGTTGTTTCCTCCTCAGGGCTCGCAACGGCTTCTGCCCGCCTTTGCTCCTTGAGCTCAGGTATCATGCTCTTGACGTTAACATCTAAGGCGGTAGGGGGTGACCACTCTTCGAGGTCCTGTTCCTGATCGATCTCTTTGATCAGCTCAAGCTGATCGACAATAAAGGGAACCCATGTATGGCCATGTCGGGCTTCCATGCCATAGTGTTTGGCCGCACCACTTAGCCAGCAGCTCCACAGTACGGCTAGAGTGGCCGCTACCCGCAGCCATGCGGAAGGTATGCGGAGCCCTTGAACATAGTATGGGCGCAGCCTACAGCCCATCTTGCGAGAGAAGTTCGCAGAGTCCAAGTAGCTTTAAATAATCCAAGTAGCTTTGAATAATCTCTTCTCTCTGAAGGTCATCCACTTGGGCACTCCAAGATTTAAGATGCTCGCTCTCCTCAGCAAGCGCAACCTTCTCAACCTCCAGCTCCTTCCCTTGTTTCTCCAGCTGGGCCACACGTGTCACACCTTAATTCAAGCTTGTAAACAGAGCCTAAATCGGGGCATGAACCTGCTATACATAATCATAATAATCCATGTTTAACACAACACAACTGCTAATACCAAAACATGACAACATGCCATTCAACTTCATAAACTAAAGGGTATACAACTAAGTTTACAAAACTCATTCAAACTCATATACAAACCAAAGAGAAGGCTTCCGGCCTTTATACAGAATAGAAAGAACTAATGCTTGATACATACGCAGAACAACAAGATCACTGTCCAGTCATATATACAAATCAAAACCAACCCAAAAGAAAGTCAACCATCTGTTATTTTACTATAAGTCGCACAGCCTCACATGTGTGACCCCTTTGCCTCGCTTCAATCTAAGGAAAACAATAGTGAAAGGGTGAGTCACCTATGGCTCAGTAAGATTCCACTATACTTATGCTTATCATGCATGTATGCAACAGTAATAGGATGGTAACACGTAGCAACACAAAATCATCATATCTGATAAACAACCACGTCTTATTACCAACGCAAGAAGGCTCATGACCGCCAACTGTTCTATACCAGTTGGAAGTAATGACCAACTTACAAAGCAATGAGCCAACCAACATCTCATGTCACATATGAAAACAAGTAATAATGTCACGAGATCAAAAACATCAGGATATAAAAGTTCAGGTACACCTCCGACTAATCAGCTACCCTTATAACATCACTTGATCTTGAAGTTCATATCATGTCGTTTTGAATATAATTTGTATATTTCACGGAATAAGTCAACATGCCCTAAGTCCCTACAACTTTGGCAATCATGAGATAACACCACTCTTATCCAATAATCTATGTGGTGTAACTCCCTATTTTGGCCAAAATAGGGATGCAGGCCGGATTATGGTTGCCATAACCCGACTATCACTGCCCTCCGCCACATGACAGTCGGTGGTCAACCAAAACCCGCTGAAAGTTATTACTCCCTCCGTCCCGTGTAATGCCCCGAGTTCGGGATTCGGTATTAAACCCCAACTCGGTACGCCAAACTAAGGAGACAACTAATGTCATGACCCGACCCAAGATCCTACGTGGAATCTCGTCCGGTTCGCGAGACGGGACACAAAATGCACAATTTAAAAATATCTTTTTGTGCAAAAACCCTGTAATGCAAATGTATGTTTACTTTTAAAAACAAATCACCACTTCACGGCTACACAAAAGCCGGAGGACAACACATGAAATAACCAACAAACCCACGAGCTATGAAACTCGGGCTAAACATATAACATTTACAGAGTGCGCGGATTATGAAAGTTAACAATGTTTACAAAAGCCTGACAACCGTGTCGGCATCTATAAAAGAATATGAATGAACCACAAGTACGGGACTTCTACCCAACTTTACAATGTTTAAATAACATATGTACCCTCGGCCTCACCAAAAGAAAATACCAGGGCTCAAGGAGCACTACCAAAAGACGGACTGCTGAAAACACCGGACGACAACGAACGATCACTGGGGGTTTCTTGCAGGCTCGGGATCTAAGGAAAATAATAAACAATGGACGGGGTGAGCTATAAAACTCAATAAGCTACTAATGCAACAATATGGCATGCGAGATGTGAACAGTAATAAGAATTACATATAACATGGTTGACATAATATGGCAGTTCTCAATCATCAAAGAAGCAAATATCTCATGACACAAGTCATATAGCATGCATCTCACGTAGGTGCAATATATGAACACATATAAAAGGATACCATCAAGGTACACCTCCGACATACAAATTTCCAACCAACCAACCGATAATACCAATGTAGAAACCGTTGATGTCGTACCCGATCATCGAACCAATAACCAAAACCAAAGTGAACCGTTCCCCGTATTCACGTCGACGTGAAGACTCGATCCCCACGACCCGAGAAACAATCACGGTATAGCTTACCAAGGTCACGTTTATTCCGTACAACACTTAGCGCTATAACCCCTACCGTGGCCAACGGTAGGACGAGGCCCAGTGTATTGGCCTTCGGTTATTATGCAGCCCCGGCTCACGCAATAACCGAGCGTCAATACACCTCCAACATATATGCCATGGACTTAACAAATGCTCAAGTAGATGTTTACTCGACACATTAAACCAATCAACCAAATGTTCAAGTAGATGTTTACTTAACATTAAATAAAAGCATTATACTCCAAAGTAGGGAGTATAACGACCACAACAACAACATGCTAATGTATGCCAATAGTTCTACTACACATAGCCATACAACACCAACATCGAATTTAACATAATACCATTATACGTGTATCGCGTAATCAATCGCCCAACGGGTCTCTCGAGCATTTAAAGAGCTCACAAACACACACGTGGTCACATTCATTATCAAACCCTAACCGACTCCGTTAGAGTCATTTTAGGTTACTAATGATGTCGAGTTACGAAAGTGGTCTTGCACTTTAATCCTAGCACATTATCGTCCAATTTCGAGTTTTCCAACATCATAGAACAATTAACAACATTTTCACAAGTCCAAAATGGCATTCATGGCAAGAATCACATACTCACTACTCTAGCATAGTAACTTCACATATTAGAAGTCTAGGATGTCATATGAGACATAAAACGAGAAGAAGAGGGGGGTAGTAGCTTACCTCTTGTCGAAAAAAGTGGAGAAAACAAAAATCCAATCTGTGGGAAAGCTTCTCTTCGGCAAGACCTTCGCAACGGCGTGCTCGAATCGTCGAGATTCCTCCAAAATCCCAAGATATCTCAACTTCTCTATCTAAACCCTCACTATTCTCTCTCTCTACTCTCTTGTGTTCTTGGTGGGAATGGTGGGAGGAATGAGAGTGTTTAAACACTCCTAAAGATTTTAAGTGGCTGAAAAATGAGAGAGTTTTCGGCCTGCTGACGTGGCAAGCTATGGGCCACTAAATTCAATATGTCGCGCTTCGCACGGCCGTGCCAAATAAGCTGCACGGTCGTGCCAACCTCGCACGGTCGTGCCAATGAGGCTGCACAGTCGTGCCAACCCTCATAGCACAATCTGGACTTACTGGAATGCTTCGCACGGCCGTGCCAATATGGTTGCACGGTCGTGCCACCCTCAAAACAAAATCTCGACCCTACTGGAATGTCTCGCACGACCGTGCTAATATGACTGCACGGTCGTGCCAAGGTTCATGTGCCCAAACACAGCTTGTTTTGCCCTCTCATCCTAGGTTCGATCACACCACACTTGTAACACGTCTTAAGTATGATAAATTACAAGAATAAAGCAACAATATGGCATACGAAACACACGGAATTAAACATGAATGTAAATGACATTTGAATGGGATGAGATATGCAAGATATACATGAAATCATGCATGATGTAATGATGCAAATGAGGCGGGTGTTACAACTAAAGTCCACAGAAGTGAACGAGCTACACGAGCTCAAAACCAAAACTATGCAACGGAAAACCACAACTAATAAAAACCTAAATTTTAAAAACTCGAATAACAGAACAATAACTAGAAAATCTCCACGGTCAAACACAAGCCGAAGAACAATACTTAATAGAAACCCCAACAAAAGACCTCGATGGCTAACTACTGAGCCGGAGAAACAACAACACCAAATACTCGCGAGCTAACATGCTCGAGAAAACTACAATAATAAACGGCTCGACATCAAGTGTCGGCTCCAAAAGAATACAACATTAAAAGAGTTACAGGACAATGCTACCCATAAGTAAAGTTTGCATAACTTTACATCAACCATCGTTCTTACTGAACTAAGAAACTAAGAAACATAATTATACAAAGGCTCCGGAGAGCAACTACCCAAAGATCAATCAGCAGCACCCGCAAGTCACACCGATCGCACTATGTCGTCCTTCGATTGCAATCTAAAAGAGTTAACACAATAAGGGTGAGTCTAAAAGACCCCGTAAGCCATTATAATGTATTGTATGCTACGAGTATGAATGCAACAGTAAACTAAAACTCTACATGTAGCTAGTCTAAGTAGCACTTTCGGCTTACCTAACATCTCAGCCACAAACCAGCAAGTCAAGGTACTATTCTAACTTGACCAATAGTCAACAAGCTATCACATGCAACTATATGACATGGCATGATGCTCAACAGTAGGAATAACATGGTAATAACATTTATATACCGTAACGATCATGCTGAACCGTGTAACCGGCGGTTCTGGTTCAGGGACGGTTCCGGTTTATGAGGTTTCGTTCTATAAAACCTAATATGAAAATCCGAGCTATTTTCACAAATATTAAGGTTATAAAAAGCCAATGACCAAAGTTTCAGAATTACCTAACACTCCAAATTATATAATACATGAGCTGTAATATACCAATGGAAGAATTAATTAAACAAAAACTATTTGAGAAAGGTTTATAAGTTATCTTTGATTGTTTCATGGTCGATTGTTTTTGGAAGATACTCCAATATCCAGCACAAGAAATATCTTTTCATCGTCCTTTCCATATCCGATCAACTTTTTTTTTTTTTTTTTTTTTTAGGAAACAGGGGCGGCACCCTGCAAAATTTTATTAGAATAGAAAAAAGGTACAAACATGAGGGGGACAACCAGCCTGGCCCTTATAAACGGGAGGACAAAGGAGCCTAACCTCGAAAGGGAAATACAAAATCAAAAGCAAAACAGAGAAAACATTACTTTCTAAAGCTATATAAACCTAATTCATCATGCCCTAAAGCCTGCCAAACGCTTATAGGGAGACAACCTTTGGTAAAAAACGTGGTAGAGGATTTATGAGAATAAGCATGAGCTGCCAGTCGATCAGCCACTTGATTTGCCTCTCTAAAAACATGCTGAAGCCGAAAATTTCCCAGCAAGGACTTACAAAGCCGAAGATCATAAACATAAGACCATGGAAAGAGAGACCTCGCAGAGATACCCATAACTGCCACTAAAGAGTCTGACTCAACCTCAACCATATCCAGATTAAGGTGTCGACAAAGAAGCAAACCATCCCGAAGAGCCAAAATCTCAGCACGAGTGTTAGTGCCTGGGCCATAATAATTAGAAAAAGCACGAACCAATTTACCATATTTATCCCGTATAATACCTCCCCCCGCACAATTACCACCAACAGCAGACCCATCAGTATTTAATTTATACATAGCTGAGACAGGAGGATTCCAACGTAGCCAAGTTCCACGTCTAATAGGAACATTAAGAATCGGTAACCCCAACAGCTGCAAAGGAAGGGGGCTAAAACGATCCATAGAGCATTTGGGCCGATAAATCAAAAACATATCTCGTAAATCATGAAGGATATTGTTAAAAATCAAGGACGAATTCATAGGTATGTTTTCAAAAACGGCTTTGCACCGTGCTTTCCACAACTCCCAACAGGTAAAAACCAAAATACCAATTTGACAAGCACCAATCTGAGTACGAATCGAAGCTTGATCAGCCCAAATCTCAAAGAGATGTTGCAGCGAAACATACCTACTAACTTTGTTGAAGGCTGCCGCAAGCTTACCCCAAATATGCATAGCAACTTCCGAATGTAAAAAAAGATGATTCAAAGTTTCACTGGCAGGATGCGCAACACAACAAACACACTTCGAGACTATAAAAATCTTCCATCGCTGCATAGCCAAGTCCACCGGAAGAGCTCCATGAAATAGCTTCCACATGAAGCCACTTACTTTCAACGGGATCCATCGCTGCCAAATTTTCTGAGCCCAGCGCTGTTTTGGATTTCGAAGACGACTGCTATGCCAGAAAGCTGCCGCTGTGAACTCCCCGGAAGACGTTAGCGTACAGATCAGCTTGTCCTCCAAGTCAGGATCGAGTTGCACCGAGGCCAGCCACCCATGCAGCCTGGCGGGAATAGCAGGCAGAAAGTCATTGAGCTGTTCGAAGGCTTCATGCACTGTCAAGCTGATGTCAAGGGGCTGCGGACCATGCAGCAGCTCGCCACACCAGTTCTCATTCCAAAAAGATATATTTCCCCGCCCAAGAATCCATTGGCTACTTTCTTGAACCTTCGCATAACATTCATAATCGTCTTCCAAATATGAGAAGTGAAAAAGGAGTAACAAAACCATTAATCGCCCATATTTAGCACGTGCGTATGATGCCCATAAACTTTTACCTTGAAGTACGCTCCATGCGAGCTTAGCATGCAAGGAATCCATAACTTGAGAAAGCGATCGCAAACCAAGACCTCCTTCATCCATAGGCCGACACACCACCTCCCAAGCTAGCCAATGAGCTCTATGAGAACCCGCCGCATCCCATAAGAAATTAGCCATTGCCTTTTCAATGTTACGAAGAACCACTTTCGGAACTTTAACAGCCGCAAGAGTATATATTGGGATGCTGGCAAGGACTGATTTCAAAAGGACAATTTTAGCACCAAAAGAAAGAAGTTTAGATTTCCATCCGCTAATCTTATTAATCACCCTCTTCTCAATATCCTCAAAGTAGCACCTTTTATCCTCCCTTAAACAAAGGAAGACCCAAGTATTTCATTGGAAAGGAACACCGAGAGCAGGTCAAGAGGAAATATTACGGGCTTTGTTACGAGAACATCCGTCGAAAGATAAAAACCACTCTTGGCCACGTTAACAAGACCGAAGCCTCTTCATAATTAGCAAGAACCACTTTGAGAGCCATAATCGATCGACGACTAGCATTACAGAAGATTAGCATATCATCAGCATATAACAAATGCGAAATCACAATCCCATTCCGACCATGTGAATAAGGCTGTATTTTTCCGTCCGTAATAGCCTTCTTAAGATTGAAAGACAAAACCTCTTGGGCAATAATAAAAAGTAACGGGGATAAAGGATCGCCTTGACGGACACCTCGAGATGATTTAAAAAAACCATACCCTTCACCGTTAATCCGAAAAGAATACCAAATATTACTAATCAGCCTGTATATTAAATCACAGCTAAAATCATTCAGCCCAATTGCCTTCAAAGCACGTAACAAAAAACCCCACTCCAGACGATCATATGCTTTTGACATGTCTAGCTTGAAAAGAACATTACCACCTCTGACTTTCATGTCTAATCGATGAACTAACTCATGCGCTAGAATGATATTTTCTTGAATACTTCTACCCTTAATAAAACCTGACTGCTCAGCGGAGATGACTCGAGGTAAGAGCTTCGCAAGACGTGTAGTCATGATTCGAGAAAGAATTTTACACGAAAAGTTACATAAGCTGATAGGCCGCAAATCTCCTAATGACTCAGGATTATTAACTTTCGGAATAAGCACCACAGTAGTAGCCGACATCCCTCTTGGAATCATACTTCCCCGAAAAAAATCTTGCACTGCTGCCACGACATCTCCTTTTATAATATCCCAACATCCTTGAAAAAACCAACCTGTGAAACCATCACTTCCAGGCGCACTGTTTGGATTCAAGTCTTTTATACTTTCGAAAATTTCATCCTCTTCCGGAATACATTGTAACGAAGCATTATCAATATCATCCAAATAGCTAGGAAACTCCTGATGGGCCAAATAGCATTATCATTATCAATATCATCCAAATAGCCATATCCGATCAACTTAACAATGTTTTCGTGCTCCATGCAACATCATCAAATACTTCTTTTCAGCCTAATCCGAAAGTAGTTAGCTCAAGAAAATGAAACAAAATTTGATCAATCAACATTAAATGTACATAAAATGCTTCCACGACATAAAACATAATAAAGATTTTTACTCGTGCTTAGACATGCCTAAACGGTTCGAACCGCCGGTTCCAAAAACTGCCAGACAACAAACCGTAACCGATCCGACAAATCACTGTTACGGTTCCGGTTCGGGTTCCAAACCGTAATTTTTAATTTGTTTTAATTTTTTTATAATTTTTAAAAAAAAAATATTATCTTAAAACTTTGTCCTAAGCAATTTTTGAATTTTTTAAACTTTGTAAACTTTTCATCTTTGAAATTTTAAAGTAAACAAGGCAATTTTAAAATTTAAATTTAAATTTTGGCATTTTTTCACAATTTGGAACCGGCTATTCACGGTTTTGAGAAATTGGAAATCGAAACTGAACCGTGTAACCAGTGGTCCCGGTTCTGGGACGTTTTCGGTTCCTCATGGTTTCGGTTTATTAGGTTTCGTTCTTTAAAAACTAATATGAAGATCCGAGCTTTCATGTTTTCACAAATATTAAGGTTATAAAGAACCAATAACCAAAGTTTCAGTATTACCTAACACTCCAAATTATATAATACATAAGCTGTAATATACCAATGGAAGAATTAATTAAACAAAAACTATTTCAAGAATATTTATAAGTTATCTTTGATTGTATCATGGTCGATTTTTTTGGAAGATACTACAGTATCCAACACAAGAAATATATTTTCATCGCCTTTTCCATATCCGATCAACTTAACAATGTTTTCGTGCTCCATGCAACATCATCAAATACTTCTTTTCAGCCTAATTAAGTAGTTAGCTCAAGAAAATGAAACAAAATTTGATCAATCAACATTAAATGTACATAAAATGCTTCCACAGTACAACATAAAACATAATAAAGATTTTTACTCGTGCTTAGAAATGCCCAAACGGTACGAACCGCCGATTTTCGTTCCGAACCAGCAGTTCCAAAAATCGTCAGATATCAAACCGTAACCGAACTGACAAATCACGGTTACGGTTCAAGTTCCGAACCGGCTAAACCGGTTCTGGTTCCTGTCCAAACCGTAATTTTTAATTAGTTTTAATTTTTTTTTTAAATTCATCTTAAAATTTTTTACAAAGCATTTTTTGAATTTTTTAAACTTTGTAAACTTTTCAACTTTGAAATTATTGAGTAAATAAGGCAATTCTAAAATTTAAATTTTGGCTATTTTTCACAGTTTGGAACCGGCGGTTCCGGTTCCCGGTCAAAATCGGCTGTTCACGGTTTTGAGAAATTGAAAATCGAAACTGAACCGTGTAACTGGCAGTTCCGATTCAGGGACGGTTCTAGTTCCTCACGGTTCCGGTCTATTAGGTTTCATTCTCTAAAAACTAATATGAAGATCCGAGCTTTCATGTTTTCACAAATATTAAGGTTTAAAAGAACCAATGACCAAAGTTTCGAATTACCTATCACTCCAAATTTTTTTAATACATGAGCTATAATATACCAATGGAAGAATTAATTAAACAAAAACTATTTGAGGAATGATACTCTAGTATTCATCACAAGAAATATCTTTTTATCGCCCTTTCCATATCCGATCAATTTAACAATGTTTTCGTGCTCCATTCAACATCATCAAATACTTCTTTTCAGCCTAATCCGAAAGTAGTTAGCTCAAGAAAATGAAACAAAATTTGATCAATCAACATTAAATGTACATAAAACGCTTCCGCGACAAAAAACATAATAAAGATTTTTACCCGTGCTTAGACATGCCCAAAAGGTTCAAACCGTCGGTTCTGGTTCAAACCGGCGGTTCCAAAAACCGCCAGACAACAAATCGTAACCGAACCGACAAATCACTGTTACGGTTCCGGTTCCGGTTCCGATTCCAAATCGTAATTTTAAATTTGTTTTAATTTTTTTATAATTTTTTTTAAAAAAAATCATCTTAAAACTTTGTTCTAGGAAATTTTTGAATTTTTTAAACTTTGTAAACTTTTCATCTTTGAATTTTTAAAAGTAAATAAGGCAATTATAAAATTTAAAATTTAATTTTTGGCTATTTTTCACAGTTTGGAACCGGCTGTTCACGATTTTGAGAAATTGAAAATCGAAACTGAACCGTGTAACAGGCGGTTCCGGTTCAGGGACGGTTCCAGTTCCTCACAGTTCCGGTTTATGAGGTTTCGTTCTTTAAAAACTAATATGAAGATCCGAGCTTTCATGTTTTCACAAATATTAAGGTAAAAAATAACCAATAACCAAAGTTTCAGAATTACCTAACACTCCAAATTATATAATACATGAGCTGTAATATACCAACGGAAGAATTAATTAAACAAAAACTATTTGAGGAATGTTTATAAGTTATCTTTGATTGTATCATGGTCGATCTTTTTTGGAAGATACTCCAGTATCCAGCACAAGAAATATCTTATCATCGCCCTTTCCATATCCGATCAACTTAACAATGTGTTTCGTGCTCCATGAAATATCATCAAATACTTCTTTTCAGCCTAATTCGAAAGTAGTTAGCTCAAGAAAATGAAACAAAATTTGATCAATCAACATTAAATGTAAATAAAATGCTTCCATGACATAAAACATAATAAAAATTTTTACCTGTGCTTAGAAATAAATGCCCAAACGGTACCAACTACCGATTCCGGTTCTGAACCGGCGGTTCCAAAAATCGCCAGACAACAAACCGTAACCGAACCGATAAATCACGGTTACGGTTCCGGTTCCGGTCCAAACCGTAATTTTTAATTAATTTTAATTTTTTTTTATAATATTTTTTTTAAAAAAAATCATCTAAAAACTTTGTACAAAGCATTTTTTGAAAATTTTAAACTTTGTAAACTTTTTAACTTTGAAATTACAGAGTAAATAAGGTAATTTTAAAATTTAAAATTTAAATTTTGGCTATTTTTCACAGTTTGGAACCGCGCGGTTCTGGTTCCCGGTCAAAACTGGCTGTTCACGATTTTGAGAAATTGGAAACCGAAACCGAAACTGAACTGTGTAACCAACGGTTCCGGTTCAGGGACGGTTCTGGTTCCTCCCGGTTCCGATTTATGAGGTTTCGTTCTCTAAAAACTAATATGAAGATCCGAGCTTTCTTGTTTTCACAAATATTAAGGTTATAATGAACCAATGACCAAAGTTTCTGAATTACCTAACACTCTAAATTATATAATACATGAGCTGTAATATACCAATGGAAGAATTAATTAAACAAAAACTATTTGAGAAATGTTTATAAGCTATCTTTGATTGTATCATGGTCGATCTTTTTTGGAAGATACTCTAGTATCCAGCACAAGAAATATCTTTTCATCGCTTTTTTCCATATCCGATCAACTTTACAATGTTTCTGTGCTCTATGCAACATCATCAAATACTTCTTTTCAACCTAATCCGAAAGTAGTTAGCTCAAGAAAATGAAACAAAATTTGATCAATCAATATTAAATGTACATAAAATGCTTCCACGACATAAAACATAATAAAGATTTTTACCCATGCTTAGACATGCCCAAATGGTTCGTAAACCGGCGGTTCCAAAAATTGCCAGACAACAAACCGTAACAGAACTGACAAATCACTGTTAAGGTTTCGATTCTGAACCGGCAAAGCCGGTTCCAAACCGTAATTTTAAATTAGCTTTAATTTTTTTTATAAATTTTTAAAAAAAATTCATCTTAAAACATTGTACAAAGCATTTTTTGAATTTTTTAAACTTTGTAAACTTTTCATCTTTGAAATTTTAGAGAAAATAAGGAAATTTTAAAATTTACAATTTAAATTTTGGCAATTTTGCACAGTTTGGAACCGGCGGTTCTGGTTCCCAGTCAAAACTGGCTGTTCACGATTTTGAGAAATTGAAAACCGAAACTGAACTGTGTAACCGGCGGTTCCGGATCTTCACAGATCCGATTCATGAGGTTTCGTTCTCTAAAAATTAATATGAAGATCCAAGCTTTCAGGTTTTCACAAATATTAAGGTTATAAAGAACCAATTACCAAAATTTAAGAATTACCTAACACTCCAAATTATATAATACATGACCTGTAATATACCAATGGAAGAATTAATTAAATCAAAACTATTTGAGGAATGTTTACAAGTTATCTTTGATTGTATCATGGTCGATCATTTTTGGAAGATACTCCAGTATCCAGCACAAGAAATATCTTTTCATCGCCCTTTCCATATCCGATCAACTTAACAATGTTTTCGTGCTCCATGCAACATCATCAAATACTTCTTTTCAGCCTAATCCGAAAGTAGTTAGCTCAAGAAAATGAAACAAAATTTGATCAATCAACATTAAATGTACATAAAATGCTTCCACAACATAAAACATAATAAAAAAATTTACCCGTGCTTAGACATGCCCAAACGGTTCGAACCGCTGGTCCTGGTTCCTAACCGGCAGTTCCAGAAAACCCCCAATCAACAAACCGTAACCGAACCGACAAATCACTGTTACGGTTCCGGTTCCGGTTCCGATCCGGCTAAGCCGGTCCCGATTTCGGTTCTAAACGAAAATTTTTAATTAGTTTAAAATTTTTTTTAAAAAAATTCATCTTAAAACTTTGTACAAAGTATTTTTTGAATTTTTTAAACTTTGTAAACTTTTCATCTTAGAAATTTTAGAGTAAGTAAGGCAATTTTAAAATTTAAAATTTAAATTTTTGCAATTTTTCACAATTTGGCACCGGCAGTTCCGGTTACCGGTCAAAATCGACTGTTCACGATTTAGGGAAATTGGAAACCGAAACTGAACCATACAACCGGCGGTTTCGATTCAGGGGCTGTTCTGGCTCCTCACGGTTCCGGTTTATGAGGTTTCGTTCTCCAAAAATTATTTTGAAGATTCGAGTTTTCATGTTTTTACAAATATTAAAGTTATAAAGAACCAATGACCAAAATTCAGATTTACCTAACACTCCAAATTATATAATACATGAGATGTAATATACCAATGGAAGAATTAATTAAACAAAAACTATTTGAGAAATGTTTATAAGTTACCTTTGATTGTATCATGGTCGATGTTTTTTGAAAGATACTCCAGTATCCAGCACAGGAAATATCTTTTCATCGCCCTTTCCATATCCGATCAACTTAACAATGTTTTCGTGCTCCATGCAACATCATCATATACTTCTTTTCAGCCTAATCCGAAAGTAGTTAGCTCAAAAAAATGAACAAAATTTGATCAAGCAACATTAAATGTACATAAAATGCTTCCACAACAAAAAAACATAAGAAAGATTTTTACCCGTGCTTAGACATGCCCAAACGGATTGAACCGCCGGTTCCGGTTCCGAATCGACTGTTCCAAAAACCGTAAGACAACAAACCGTAACCGAACCAACAAATCACGGTTACAGTTCCAGTTCCGAACCGGCTAAGCCGTTTCTGATTTCGGTTCCAAACTGTAATTTTTAATTAGTTTTAATTTTTTTTATAATTTATTTTTTTAAAAAAATCATCTTAAAGATTTGTACAAAGCATTTTTTGAATTTTTTAAACTTTGTAAACTTTTCATATTTGAAATTTTAGAGTAAATAAGGCAATTTTAAAATTTAAGTTTTGGTAAGTTTTCACAGTTTGGAACCGGCGGTTCCGGTTGCCGGTCAAAATCGGCTGTTCACGGTTTTGAGAAATTGGAAACCGAAACTGAACCATGTAACTGGCGATTCCGGTTCAGGGGCTGTTCCGGTTCCTCACGGTTCAGATTTATGAGGTTTCGTTCTCCAAAAATTATTATGAAGATCCGAACTTTCATGTTTTCACAAATATTAAAGTTGTAACACCCTGAACCCTCGTACGTGTGATTTGTTTATGTTATGCGTGATTTACATGTTAGACCCGTTGTAATAACACGTTAGTTGGATTATGTTTAGTCCATGATTTCCGTTTCATACTCGTAAGAATCGTTAGATTGATTATGCCTTAATATGCGATCCACGATACTGTTAAGATGTGTCATAAGTGTTGTATAATCACACCTAAGAGTGGCCAAGTGATCAAACCTAGGGAATGGAGTGAAAAGATGCGGAAATGAACCATGTTGATGTTGCACGGCCGTGTGCCTTTCCTTGGCACGGCCGTGCGTATAGAGGACAGAAATCCCAGAAATTCCAGAATTTTTGGCACGGCCGCGTGCCTTTCCTTGACACGGCCGTGCAAGGGTGACACGGCCGTGCACACTTCCTTGACACGGCCGTGCAAAGCCATATACTCTGTTCGTCCGGTTTTCATTATTTCTCGGTTTTTAACATCTTTAAATGGTTTAAAATGCTCAAACAAGCCCGGGATTGGACCAAACACTTACCCATGGTATTAATAACAAAACCCAACCCTTTTCTCCCTCATTATTCTCTTCCAAACCAGATCTTTAGAGAGAGAGAAAGAAGAGAGAGAGGAGAGAGAGTAGAGAAAGAAATTGCGATATCTCGAGCTCCGTTGGTCGGATCGACGATCCGTCTTCGCCGTAGCGTCGAGGGCGACGAGGAGCATGTTTCTAGCCGATTAGATCATCCGATCGGTTGAAGAATTGTCACCCCACTTCTTCTCTCACGTTTTAGAGAGAGAAAGGAAAGTCTTGAGAGAGAGGAAGCTTGATTCGGACTTGGATTGAGCTTGGGATCGACGTTTGGGCTCCATAGCGGCGTAGAGTTTGCGGAGGAGCACATTTCCACCATAAGCCATTGATTTCGCGGTGGATTTGCGGTGAAGGTAAGTAACTATAATGCTTTGTGTGTTTTACGAGTTGAATTGGAAGAGTAAAGCATATAGGGTGTGTTAGCGACGATAGTCGTGACTTTTATTGGGAGACGTATATATATAATCGTCCCTACGAATGATGTTAGGTCATATTCCGTTACTTGCTTGATTTAAGGATTTCGGAATAAAGAAAGAATTGATGAATTATTGTTGAGTTCGTAGACTTCGAGTAATAGAGACTCGTAGAGCTTGACGTTGTTGGTATTATTGTTGTGGTTGTTGTGTTGTTGCGGTTGCCTTAGTAATTATTATGCCGAGTAATAGGAACTCATTGAGGTTGGAGCATACTTGTGTGATATTAGTTGGGTTCCGGCCATAATGTCGCCGAAGACTTGTTTAATTTAATTGTACCTCGCTATGTATTTCTTAAGTTCGAGTATATCAAAGCATTGAGGTTTTGTCGTTTATGCACTAGCGGAAACCTTATGAAATTGTTACGAGTAGTAGACTCTTCGTGCGTTGGGCATTGCAATTGATAGGAGTTTATAGGGACGATACTACGGTTTGTCCCGACATGTTAATATTGGTAACGACTCTAGCGGAGTCAATATGAGATGGTATAATTGTACTTAAATACTATACGAACTATACTCTAGTCGTGACTGACTCTGGCGGAGTCGAATAGGACGTAATAATTATACGTCAATTATTATGGTAATTTCATTAATGTATATAGTTGACTCTACGAAGTTGAGAAATGGGTAGTAGTAATACCTACATGACATATATTAATTCCCTACCATGTGGGATGTCGAATTGACGGGTTCATGACTTAGTGAAACGTTGACCTTGGTTGACTTAGTCAAATGTTAGCTGACTACGAGTTAAATTGAATAAAGTTGAAGTATGCAACGATAAGAATATGCAATCTATTATGATGCACATGAGATGAAAGAGATTGTGTGACGGTAGGATACTTAGAGATCCTCAGTTGAGCGTAGCCAATGCGCCTTAATTAACGGTTGTAAGTACGAGTAGACTTACCTACGTGGGGTTATGAGTTGGCGTACATGTGAGAAACATATTACCTTAGTTTGGGATTAGGATGAATAACCTATCCTCGTGTTATATAGGTTCCACATTATGGACCTTGTTTGTCAGTTGATTATAAGGTATAAATACCTTACATTGGAGTTCATGAATGTGTCTAGCTATCACAGACACTGTTTAGTAATTGAGTTGTACAATGGGCCTACTTTGCCTATTGCCTTGTTCTGTCTATCTGTTCAATAATTTCGGACATGTTGTGATTGTTCTAGTATGAGATAGGACAATCATCCTACTTTGATGATTGATCGTAGGACAATCATCCTACTTTGATGATTGATTGTGTGTATAGTATGTACTAGCACATTGAGTTGATTTGATATGTAATTCATAGAACACATGATGATTTGTTGAGAATGACGAGTAAATATCTACTTGTGCATTGCATTGAGTCCAGCTGGCATTGTTTGACTAATCAAGGTGGGACGACCTATAGTCTTTACGAATTTGTTTTGTAATCGTTATAAGTCGCCGTACCGGTTGCACACACCCCTCACCTGTTGGCCGCAGGTGGGATGTAGCCCCACTGTTGTAGCAATACGCGCGACTTTGGTTTGCTAGTTAGAACTCGACGGGATTGTGTCGGGGACGTTGATACTACGTACACGGGTATCGAGGCACATATGTTTTCTCGTGTATTGCAGGAGCAACGCGAAGTTGGAAGAAAGAGAAATAATATCCTTCACGATGTGGTTTAATTAAGTTGCACTTATGTGAACACCAAAGTGCTAAGTGATTTATGTGACTTGTATACTTTCAATATGATACATGATTGTTATGGTATATAAATGTTATTGCCATGTCATATAGTTGCATGTGATAGCTTGTTGATTATTGGTCAAGTTAGAATAATACCTAGACTTGCCGGTTTGTGGCTGAGAGGTTAGGTGAGCCGGAAATGCCACTTAGACTAGCTACATGTAGAGTTTTGGTTTACTGTTGCATTCATACTCATAGCATGCAATGCATTATAGTGGCTTACGGGGTCTTTTAGACTCACTCTTATTGTGTTAACTCTTTTAGATTGCAATCGAGGGACGACACAGTGCGATCGGTGAGACTTGCGGCGCTGCAGATTGATCTTTGGGTAATTGCTCTCCGGAGCTTGTGTACAACTTTGTTTCTTAGTTTCTTAGTTCAGTGAGGACGTTGGTTGATGTAAAGTTATGTAAACTTTACTTATGGGTAGCATTGTTCTGTAACTCCTTTAATGTTATACTATTTTGGAGGCCGACACTCGATGTCGAGCCGTTTATCATTGTAGTTTTCTTCGAGCATGTTAGCTCGCGAGTATTTAATGTTGTTGTTTCTCCGGTTCAGCAGTTGGCCGTCGAGGTCTATCGTTGAGGTTTCTAGTAGTTTTATTCTTCGGCTTGTTTTTGGCCGTGGAGATTTTATAATTATTATTTTATTATTTGAGTTTTAAAGACTCAGGTTTTTACTTGTGGTGTTCCGCTGCATAGTATTGGTTTTGAGCTCGTATAACTCGTTCACTCCGGTGGACTTTAGTTGTTCCATTTAGTTTGGCGCACCGAGTTGGGGTTTAATACCGAATCCCGAACCCGGGACGTCACAGTTGGTATCAGAGCTTAAGTTAGCTATTCGCCAGGATAGGATCCTCGGCTTAGGTGGTTTGGGCATTGGGTTGAGTAATTAACGTCGAGTGTTTGAGTATAAGTGTTGGGTTGACGTTGGTAAATTTTTGGAGTTAGTCCATATAGGACTGGGATGGTTGAGTTCTTACGCCCACGAGAGCGGGGGCAAATGATTTGTAGTCCGTCAATTTCTCCTAAGGAGATTTGTGACTGTGTGTTGAGACCTCGTTAGAGGGTTGACGCCTAGTATGACTCGCTTGGAAGGTGTAGTATTGTGATTTGACCATCTTAGGTGGTCTTATTCATCGTGTAGATGTACAGTCGGGACGCTTCAAGGAAACGTCTTAGGCTCGTGAGTATTAATCATTAGAGAGGATAGATGTGGAAGACCTAAGATTTCGGGTCACGAGTCCACTAGCGATTAATGTTAACTGTTGAGTTATAATGGTGCGAGGATATGAGTCCGTGCTAACTTAGATGATTCTTGCATATCACATCATGGCATGCGAAACTTGTACATACTAGAAATATATGTTACAATTTAAGTACATTTGCTTGTATTTGACACTTATGTGCATGAGACCGATTCTAAAGGGCATATTTGTATCACTTATCCCTAACGCCCTGCGACGGAAGCTTTTGAAGCCACTTCAGAAGGGCCCCTGATTTGGTTGTCAAGAGATATTCGTCGAGACCAAGCTGGTAGTATGATAGGTTGAAATTGCCTTACCTATTTGCCCAACGGAAAGGACAAGTAAATGGAATTTATGATCTTCGACATGTATGTGCATTTGTATGGATTGTGTATCCTTCGATAGGTATTTGTGGTTGTGTGAGCCATTGTGCTCGGTGGAAGGAATTATTGGAGGCTTGTGATTAGCCATTTGTGACTTGTACGTTGTCAAGTGAACGGTATATTAACCTGACTGTAAAGATATTAAGTATGGGTTAGCCACCCTTGGGGTGAGCATGGAATGTTTACCTTGTATGATGTGTTATAGACTGAGTTTAGTATGATAATTCAGTCGAATTTTACTGGGTGTACATATGAATAGATTGTATAACCTTAGGTGTGTGTCGATTAGCACAGTGAGATGGTTTATGTTAGAACCCTACGTGCGTGATAAACGCCTGGGGTTGAGAATTGAGAAATCTCCATTGGCAAACATGTCTTTAGTCGAATTGCCTAATGTGTTCCACTTTCCTTTAGGGACCTAACGTCTCTATTCCATACCATAACAGGATGGCACGAACTAAGAGGACTGCAAGGATGTCAGTTATGCACCCGATCGTATTTCAACTCAGACACTCATTGCGAGAACTGAGAGAACTTGAGGACCAACTGAATGTGGCCCTAGGTGAGACACCCCGAG
Source organism: Platycodon grandiflorus (assembly GCA_016624345.1). Classification (NCBI taxonomy): domain Eukaryota; kingdom Viridiplantae; phylum Streptophyta; class Magnoliopsida; order Asterales; family Campanulaceae; genus Platycodon; species Platycodon grandiflorus. The sequence goes on along the minus strand of CM028361.1, from coordinate 37,406,575 downwards.
TGGAGCAAGTGTCCCCACCGAACCCTCCTGCGCCGACCCAAGACTCTAATAGAGCGAGTCAAGGTTAGAGGTGAGACCTTGTAATTGAATCCGTAAGAGTCATGTTCATCGTGACTTATTCTATTATTTATTTGTCTCCCTGTTATCGGACTACCTTTTGTACTCTGATTGGGTACTCGTTCGTTAGAATATTATATCTCGTAGTTGACCTGTGGATGTAATCATTGAGAGTGTGTTACACTCTATGTTTCGAGTAGCACGTATAGCATATGGTATTGGTGTCCAATGATACCGATCCGCTCCGTTGAAGGTATTTAGAGTTTGAAACTCTTATTATTATTTAAGTTGACCTTGTGTCTTATCGACATGAGTAGTTGCATCACTTGCATGTTAGCTTGTGGTTTCATTGACCTCATTATTTCATCGGCTTGTGTTATAGCCTGTGACGTCGTTATTCAGGGTAAAGTCCGTATGACTCGCGTGACTTTTGTTGTGAAACCATTGGTGTGAAATTGTTCTTTTGACAATGAGAATGACATCGAATAATCTCGTGGACCTAAGGATCGTATAAGCCCGAACCTAGTTTATCACGGAATTCGCCGTGACTAATTGTTGAAATGTACCACGGATAGTTGAAAATGAGTTTTGCGCTGTGGAAGCGTGACGTTGAGACGTATATGAGATGAGTTAGTATAACTCTATAAGATGTGTTTTAATTGTGAACTTGATTGGGGACGATAAGTAGTCTCTCAATGGAACCTCGAGAACGATTATGTCTCGAAATCATACCTAACCGTTGAGCACCTGACGTGTGAATGTTACTTGAGGTTGATGACCTCTAAGCTAGACCAAATCGCCTTTTTCGTTAGGCTTTCACTCACTATCGACGTTGGTTTGATTAAGTAGGCTATGGTACAGCCTTGTGGTGATGTATGAATGCCCCATGAATATACAATCCCGGAATTCGCGGACGAATTCTTTTAAGGAGGAGAGGATGTAACACCCTGAACCCTCGTACGTGTGATTTGTTTATGTTATGCGTGATTTACATGTTAGACCCGTTGTAATAACACGTTAGTTGGATTATGTTTAGTCCATGATTTCCGTTTCATACTCGAAAGAATCGTTAGATTGATTATGCCTTAATATGCGATCCACGATACTGTTAAGATGTGTCATAAGTGTTGTATAATCACACCTAAGAGTGGCCAAGTGATCAAACCTAGGGAATGGAGTGAAAAGATGCGGAAATGAACCATGTTGATGTTGCACGGCCGTGTGCCTTTCCTTGGCACGGCCGTGCGTATAGAGGAAAGAAATCCCAGAAATTCCAGAATGTTTGGCACGGCCGCGTGCCTTTCCTTGACACGGCCGTGCAAGGGTGACACGGCCGTGCACACTTCCTTGACACGGCCGTGCAAAGCCATATACTCTGTTCGTCCGGTTTTCATTATTTCTCGGTTTTTAACATCTTTAAATGGTTTAAAATGCTCAAACAAGCCCGGGATTGGACCAAACACTTACCCATGGTATTAATAACAAAACCCAACCCTTTTCTCCCTCATTATTCTCTTCCAAACCAGATCTTTAGAGAGAGAGAAAGAAGAGAGAGAGGAGAGAGAGTAGAGAAAGAAATCGCGATATCTCGAGCTCCGTTGGTCGGATCGACGATCCGTCTTCGCCGTAGCGTAGAGGGCGACGAGGAGCATGTTTCTAGCCGATTAGATCATCCGATCGGTTGAAGAATTGTCACCCCACTTCTTCTCTCACGTTTTAGAGAGAGAAAGGGAAGTCTTGAGAGAGAGGAAGCTTGATTCGGACTTGGATTGAGCTTGGGATCGACGTTTGGGCTCCGTAGCGGCGTAGAGTTCGCGGAGGAGCACATTTCCACCATAAGCCATTGATTTCGCGGTGGATTTGCGGTGAAGGTAAGTAACTATAATGCTTTGTGTGTTTTACGAGTTGAATTGGAAGAGTAAAGCATATAGGGTGTGTTAGCGACGATAGTCGTGACTTTTATTGGGAGACGTATATATATAATCGTCCCTACGAATGATGTTAGGTCATATTCCGTTACTTGCTTGATTTAAGGATTTTGAATAAAGAAAGAATTGATGAATTATTGTTGAGTTCGTAGACTTCGAGTAATAGAGACTCGTAGAGCTTGACGTTGTTGGTATTATTGTTGTGGTTGTTATGTTGTTGCGGTTGCCTTAGTAATTATTATGCCGAGTAATAGGAACTCATTGAGGTTGGAGCATACTTGTGTGATATTAGTTGGGTTCCGGCCATAATGTCGCCGAAGACTTGTTTAATTTAATTGTACCTCGCTATGTATTTCTTAAGTTCGAGTATATCAAAGCATTGAGGTTTTGTCGTTTACGCACTAGCGGAAAGCTTATGAAATTGTTACGAGTAGTAGACTCTTCATGCGTTGGGCATTGCAATTGATAGGAGTTTATAGGGACGATACTACGGTTTGTCCCGACATGTTAATATTGGTAACGACTCTAGCGGAGTCAATATGAGATGGTATAATTGTACTTAAATACTATACGAACTATACACTAGTCGTGACTGACTCTGGCGGAGTCGAATAGGACATAATAATTATATGTCAATTATTGTGGTAATTTCATTAATGTATATAGTTGACTCTACGGAGTTGAGAAATGGGTAGTAGTAATACCTACATGACATATATTAATTCCCTACCATGTGGGATGTCGAATTGACGGGTTCATGACTTAGTGAAACGTTGACCTTGGTTGACTTAGTCAAATGTTAGCTGACTACGAGTTAAATTGAATAAAGTTGAAGTATGCAACGATAAGAATATGCAATATATTATGATGCACATGAGATGAAAGAGATTGTGTGACGGTAGGATACTTAGAGATCCTCAGTTGAGCGTAGCCAATGCGCCTTAATTAACGGTTGTAAGTACGAGTAGACTTACCTACGTGGGGTTATGAGTTGGCGTACATGTGAGAAACATGTTACCTTAGTTTGGGATTAGGATGAATAACCTATCCTCGTGTTATATAGGTTCCACATTATGGACCTTGTTTGTCAGTTGATTATAAGGTATAAATACCTTACATTGGAGTTCATGAATGTGTCTAGCTATCACGACCGTTTAGTAATTGAGTTGTACAATGGGCCTACGCCTATTGCCTTGTTTCGTCTATCTGTTCAATAATTTCGGACATGTTGTGATTGTTCTAGTATGAGATAGGAAAATCATCCTACTTTGATGATTGATCGTAGGACAATCATCCTACTTTGATGATTGATTGTGTGTATAGTATGTACTAGCACATTGAGTTGATTTGATATGTAATTCATAGAACACATGATGATTTGTTGAGAATGACGAGTAAATATCTACTTGTGCATTGCATTGAGTCCAGCTGGCATTGTTTGACTAATCAAGGTGGGACGACCTATAGTCTTTACGAATTTGTTTTGTAATCGCTATAAGTCGCCGTACCGGTTGCACACACCCCTCACCTGTTGGCCGCAGGTGGGATGTAGCCCCACTGTTGTAGCAATACGCGCGACTTTGGTTTGCTAGTTAGAACTCGACGGGATTGTGTCGGGGACGTCGATACTACGTACACAGGTATCGAGGCACATATGTTTTCTCGTGTATTGCAGGAGCAACGCGAAGTTGGAAGAAAGAGAAATAATATCCTTCACGATGTGATTTAATTAAGTTGCACTTATGTGAACACCAAAGTGCTAAGTGATTTATGTGACTTGTATACTTTCAATATGATACATGATTGTTATGGTATATAAATGTTATTGCCATGTCATATAGTTGCATGTGATAGCTTGTTGATTATTGGTCAAGTTAGAATAATACCTAGACTTGCCGGTTTGTGGCTGAGAGGTTAGGTGAGCCGGAAATGCCACTTAGACTAGCTACATGTAGAGTTTTGGTTTACTGTTGCATTCATACTCATAGCATGCAATGCATTATAGTGGCTTACGGGGTCTTTTAGACTCACTCTTATTGTGTTAACTCTTTTAGATTGCAATCGAGGGACGACACAGTGCGATCGGTGAGACTTGCGGCGCTGCAGATTGATCTTTGGGTAATTGCTCTCCGGAGCTTGTGTACAACTTTGTTTCTTAGTTTCTTAGTTCAGTGAGGACGTTGGTTGATGTAAAGTTATGTAAACTTTACTTATGGGTAGCATTGTTCTGTAACTCCTTTAATGTTATACTATTTTGGAGGCCGACACTCGATGTCGAGCCGTTTATCATTGTAGTTTTCTTCGAGCATGTTAGCTCGCGAGTATTTAATGTTGTTGTTTCTCCGGTTCAGCAGTTGGCCGTCGAGGTCTATCGTTGAGGTTTCTAGTAGTTTTATTCTTCGGCTTGTTTTTGGCCGTGGAGATATTATAATTATTATTTTATTATTTGAGTTTTAAAGACTCAAGTTTTTACTTGTGGTGTTCTGCTGCATAGTATTGGTTTTGAGCTCGTATAACTCGTTCATTCCGGTGGACTTTAGTTGTTTCATTTAGTTTGGCGCACCGAGTTGGGGTTTAATACCGAATCCCGAACCCGGGGCGTCACAAAAGTTATAAAGAACCAATGACCAAAATTCAGAATTACCTAACACTCCAAAATATATAATACATGAGATGTAATATACCAATGGAAGAATTAATTAAACAAAAACTATTTGAGAAATGTTTATAAGTTACGTTTGATTGTATCAAGGTCAATCTTTTTTGGAAAATATTCCAGTATCGAGTACAAGAAATATCTTTTCATCGTCCTTTCCATATCCGATCAACTTAACAATGTTTTCGTGCTCCATGCGACATCATCAAATACTTCTTTTCAGCCTAATTCGAAAGTAGTTAGCTCAAGAAAATGAAACCAAATTTGATCAATCAACATTAAATGTACATAAAATTCTTCCACAACATAAAACATAATAAAGATTTTTATCCATGATTAGACATGCCCAAACGGTTCGATTTGCCGGTTTTGGTTCCGAACCGGCGGTTCCAAAAACCGCTAAACAATAAACCGTAACCGAATCGATAAATCACTATTACGGTTCTGGTTCCGAACTAGCTAAACCGGTTCCGGTTCCATTTTTAAACCGTAATTTTTAATTAGTTTTAATTTTTAATTTTTTTTAAAAATTCATCTTAAAAATTTGTACAAAGCATTTTTGAATATTTTTTAAACTTTGAAAACTTTTTATCTTTGAAATTTTAGAGTAAATAAGGCAATTTTAAAATTTAAAATTTAAATTATGGCAATTTTTCACAGTTTGGAACCGGCGGTTCCGGTTCCCGGTCAAAACAGGCTGTTCACGGTTTTGAGAAATCAGAAAACGAAACTGAACCGTGTAAACGGCTGTTCCGGTTCAGGGACGGTTCCGGTTCCTCACGGTTCCTGTTTATGAGGTTTAGTTCTCTAAAAACTAATATGAATATTCGTGCTTTCATGTTTTTACAAACATTAAGGTTATAAAGAACCAATGACCAAAGTTTCAGAATTACCTAACACTCCACATTATATAATACATAAGCAGTAATAAACCAATGACAAAATTAATTAAACAAAAATTATTTGAGGAATGTTTATAAGTTATCTTTGATTGTATCATGGTCGATCTTTTTTGGAAGATACTCCAGTATCCAGCATAAAAAATATCTTTTCATCGCCCTTTCCATATCCGATCAACTTAACAATGTTTTTGTGCTCCATGCAACATCATCAAATACTTCTTTTCAGTCTAATCCGTAAGTAGTTAGCTTAAGAAAATGAAACAAAATTTGATCAATCAACATTAAATGTACATAAAATGCTTCCACGACATAAAACATAATAAAGATTTTTACCCGTGCTTATACATGCCCAAACGGTTCGAACCGCCGGTTCTGGTTCCGAACCGGCGGTTCCAAAAATCGCCAACCAACAAATCGTAACGGAACTGACAAATCACGGTTACGGTTCCGGTTCCGAACCGGCTAAGCTGTTTCCGGTTCCAAACCGTAATTTTTAATTAGTTTAAATTTTTTTTAAAACAAAATTCATCTCAAAAGTTTGTACAAAGCATTTTTTGAATTTTCTAAACTTCGTAAACTTTTCATCTCTGAAATTTTAGAGTAAATAAGGCAATTTTAAAATTTAAATTTTGGCAATTTTTCACAGTTTAGAACCAGCTGTTCCGGTTCCGAGTCAAAACCAGCTGTTCACGGTTTTTAGAAATTGGAAACTGAAACTGAACCATGTAACCGGCGGTTCCGGTTCCTCACGGTTCCGGTTCATGAGGTTTCGTTCTCTAAAAATTAATATGAAGATCTGAGCTTTCATGTTTTCACAAGTATTAAGGTTATAAAGAACCAATTACCAAAGTTTAAGAATTACCTAACACTCCAAATTATATAATACATGAGCTGTAATATACCAATGAAAGAATTAATTAAACAAAAACTATTTGAGGAATGTTTATAGGTTATCTTTGATTGTATCATGGTCGATTTTTTTGGAAGATACTCCAGTATCCAGCATAAGAAATATCTTTTCATCGCCCTTTCCACTTCTAATCAACTTAACAATGTTTTCGTGCTCCATGCAACATCCTCAAATACTTCTTTTCAGCCTAATCCGAAAGTAGTTAACTTAAGAAAATGAAACAAAATTTGATCAATCAACATTAAATGTACATAAAATGCTTCCACGATAAAAAACATATTAAAGATTTTTACCCGTGCTTAGACCTGCCCAAACGGTTCGAACCGCCGTTTTTGGTTCCGAACCGGCGGTTCCAAAAACCTCCAGACAACAAACTGTAACCGAACCGACAAATCACGGTTATGGTTCCGGTTCCGAATCGGCTAAGCCGGTTCCGATTTCGGTTCCAAACCGTAATTTTTAATTAGTTTTAATTTTTTTATAATTTATTTTTTAAAAAAATCATCTTAAACTTTGTACAAAGCATTTTTTGAAATTTGTAAACTTTGTAAACTTTTCATTTTTTGAAATTTTAGAGTAAATAAGGCAATTTTAAAATTTAAAATTTAAATTTTGGTAATTTTTCACAGTTTGGAACTGGCGGATCCAGTTCCCGGTCAAAACCGGCTGTTCACGGTTTTAAGAAATTGAAAACCAAAACTGAACCATGTACTTAGGGGTTCAGGTTCAGGGGCTGTTTCAGTTCCTCACGGTTCCTGTTTATGAGGTTTCGTTCTCTAAAATTTATTATGAAGATCCGAGCTTTCATGTTTTCACAAATATTAAAGTTATAAAGAACCAATGACCAAAGTTTCAGAATTACCTAACACTCCAAATTATATAATACATGAGCTGTAATGTACCAATGGAAGAATTAATTAAACAAAAACTATTTGAGGAATGTTTATAATTTACCTTTGATTGTATCATGGTCGATTTTTTTTGGAAGATACTCCAGTATCCAGCACAAGAAATATCTTTTCATCGCCCTTTCCATATCCGATCAACTTAACAATGTTTTCGTGCTCCATGTAACATCATCATATACTTTTTTTCAGCCTAATCCGAAAGTAGTTAGGTAAAAAAAATGAACAAAATTTGATCAATCAAAATTAAATGTACATAAAATGCTTCCACGATAAAAAACATAATAAAGATTTTTACCCGTGCTTAGACCTGCCCAAACGGTTCGAACCGCCGTTTTTGGTTCCGAACCGGCGGTTCCAAAAACCTCCAGACAACAAACTGTAACCGAACCGACAAATCACGGTTACGGTTCTGGTTCTGAACCGGCTAAGCCGGTTCCGATTTCGGTTCCAAACCGTAATTTTTAATTAGTTTTAATTTTTTTTATAATTTATTTTTTTAAAAAAATCATCTTAAAACTTTGTACAAAGCATTTTTTGAAATTTGTAAACTTTTCATATTTGAAATTTTAGAGTAAATAAGGCAATTTTAAATTTTAAAATTTAAAATTTAAAATTTGGTAATTTTTCACAGTTTAGAACTGGTGGTTCCGGTTCCCTGTCAAAACCGGCTGTTCACGGTTTTGAGAAATTGGAAATCGAAACTGAACCATGTAACCGGCGGTTCCGGTTCAGGGACGGTTCCGGTTCCTCACGGTTCAGGTTGATGAGGTGTCATTCTCTAAAAATTAATATGAAGATCCGAGTTTTCATGTTTTCAAAAATATTAAAGTTATAAAGAACCAATGACCAAAGTTTCAGAATTACCTAACACTCCAAATTATATAATACATGAGCTGTAATATACCAATGAAAGAATTAATTAAACAAAAACTATTTGAGAAATGTTTATAAGTTACCTTTGATTGTATCATGGTCGCTCTTTTTTGGAAAATATTCCAGTATCCAGTACAAGAAATATCTTTTCATCGCCCTTTCCATGTCTGATCAACTTAACAATATTTTCGTGCTCCATGCGACATCATCAAATAATTCTTTTCAGCCTAATCCGAAAGTAGTTAGCTCAAGAAAATGAAACAAAATTTGATCAATCAACATTAAATGTACATAAAATTCTTCCACGACATAAAACATAATAAAGATTTTTATCCTTGCTTAGACATGCCCAAACGGTTCGAACTGCCGGTTTTGGTTCCGAACCGGCGGTTCCAAAAACCGCCAGATAATAAACCGTAACCGAACCGACAAATCACTATTACGGTTCTGGTTCCGAACTAGCTAAACCGGTTCCAGTTCCATTTTTAAACCGTAATTTTTAATTAGTTTTAATTTTTAATTTTTTTTTAAAATTCATCTTAAAAATTTGTACAAAGCATTTTTGAATTTTTAAAACTTTGTAAACTTTTCATCTTTGAAATTTTAGAGTAAATAAGGCAATTTTAAAATTTAAAATTTAAATTATGGCAATTTTTCACAGTTTGGAATCGGCGGTTCCAGTTCCCGGACAAAACTGGCTGTTAACGGTTTTGAGAAATCAGAAACCGAAACTGAACCGTGTAACCGGCGGTTCCGGTTCAGGGACAGTTTCGGTTCCTCACGGTTCCGGTTTATGAGGCTTCGTTCTCTAAAAACTAATATGAAGATCCGAGCTTTCATGTTTTCACAAATATTAAGGTTATAAAGAACCAATAACCAAAGTTTCAGAATTACCTAACACTCCAAATTATATAATACATAAGCTTTAATAAACCAATGGAAAAATTAATTAAACAAAAATTATTTGAGCAATGTTTATAAGTTATCTTTGATTGTATCATGGTCGATCTTTTTTGGAAGATACTCCAGTATGCAGCATAAGAAATATCTTTTCATCTCCCTTTCCATATCCGATCAACTTAACAATGTTTTCGTGCTCCATGCAACATCATCAAATACTTCTTTTCAGTCTAATCCAAAAGTAGTTAGCTTAAGAAAATGAAACAAAATTTGATCAATCAACATTAAATGTACATAAAATGTTTCCACGACATAAAACATAATAAAGATTTTTACCCGTGCTTAGACATGCCCAAACAGTTCGAATCGTTGGTTCCAAAAATCGCCAGACAACAAACCGTAACAGAACCGACAAATCACGGTTACGGTTCGGTTCTGATTCGGCTAAGCTGGTTCCGGTTCCGGTTCCAAACCGTAATTTTTAATTAGTTTTAATTTTTTTATATTTTTTTAAAACAAAATTCATCTTAAAAGTTTGTACAAAGCATTTTTTGAATTTTTTAAATTTTGTAAACTTTTCATCTCTGAAATTTTAGAGTAAATAAGGCAATTTTAAAATTTAAAATTTAAATTTTGGCAATTTTTCACAGTTTGGAACCAGCTGTTCCGGTTCCCGGTCAAAATCAGCTGTTCACGGTTTTAAGAAATTGGAAACCGAAACTGAAGTATGTAACCGGCGGTTCCGGTTTAGGGACGATTCCGGTTCCTCACGGTTCCGGTTTATGAGGTTTCGTTCTCTAAAAATTAATATGAAGACTCAAGCTTTCATGTTTTCACAAATATTAAGGTTATAAAGAACTGATGACCAAAGTTTCAGAATTACCTAATACTCCAAATTATATAATACATGAACTGTAATATACCAATGGAAGAATTAATTAAACAAAAACTTTTTGAAGAATGTTTACAAGTTACCTTTGATTGTATCATTGTGGCGACCCGACCCAGATTCCGGAACGAAATCCCAAAGTCACGCCGCAAGGACAAGGCAAGAAGAGAACAAGCACGAAGTAAATAATAGTGCAAGTCAAGCAATAGAGCTATTAAGCTCTAAACATGGATGTGAAAATGTATAAAAATATGGGTAAACGAAAATCGAAGATGCGGAAGCGTTAACATAAGGAAGCCTCGAGCTAGAGAGCTTCAAACAAGAGAAACATAAATCTCACGAAGGGAAAGAAAACAAAACTCGTGTGCCGCAACATTGCAGACGCTGAACAACCCATCGGCACACTAGGCCGGCGTTTAAACAGAGAACCAACCTGATGTAACAATTACCCACGGCTAAAGCATACCGGGGTTAACCAATGATTAAAACAGTTATAATGAAGAAAAGCCCCAAAGCTACTGCGTGCCCGGGAGACAACTGAAATAAAAACTAGAACCACGAACAACGGCACGACACAACAAGTCGGCCCAAGGAGGAAACAATACACAAACCCAAGGGATATACCCGACTGTAAAGTCTAAATAACTTTACAATACAACGATTTCACAAGACTAGAAAAGTACGATATACTAATCAACGATGTTGAAAGAGATAGAACTCCACAAGCTACTACTGGGAAGTCTCGCTACAATCACGAACACACGAACTAAGCTCGAGCTATCGATCAGCTGCGATCTGCTACAATCACGATCTACTCGGCCTCAATGTGGTGGACAGGTACTGCAACTAGAAAACAAAGTACGGGATGAGTCATAATGACTCAGTACGCTACTACTGAACAATATAACATAATATGAAACATTGTTATAACAACAGTAACATCGCATTACAACGACGAAACCCGTGAAGACATGTCGTATTCTTTACAAGAAATCTCTCATTCTTACATACTAAACTATCCAAACGACCTAGGGTGGAATTCTCTGTTCAACACAAACCAAATGAATTAGAAAGTAATTCTCATGAAAGCATTATATGTAAGAATGTATAACTTTACGTTTACGCGTCAAGTCATTCCTGAAATTGGCAAGTAAAAACATGTATAGTCACGTTTATGCATATCATGTGACGACCCGAGTCCGGGGTTCGATGTTGAACCCCAGCTCAGTGCGCCAAACTAACAAGAACAATCGAAAAGAGCGAGTTACAAAAGCTCGAAACCAAAAACCAAAGCAGCGGAATGCTAAAAACAAGGCAGCGGAACAACAGATGAACTTGAGCCTCAAAGCTCGATTAACAAAATTCCAACAACACAAAAATAACCTCCACGGCTAAACAATACGCCGGAGAACAACACTAAAGATAGACCCAATAATTAAAACCTCGACGGCTAAACACACGAGCCGGAGAAACAATAATACTTAAATACCACGAGTTAGGAATCCAAAATAATATAGTACGACAACTGGCGCGACTACACTAGTCGGCACCAAACACAAATCTAACGAATACAACTATTTCTACCCATAGACTAAGTTTACATAACTTAGTGAACCTCATAATCTCACAATACAAGAAATAAGAAGGAAATGGCAATAAAAATACATCTTGCTAACTCCAAGCTCCATAACTCGCTGCGCTGGAACTTAACCTGCAAACTGAGGAGGTTGTTGGGTGAGTCTAAAAGACTCCGTAAGATACTATAATGTATTGGGTGTTATAAGTATGAATGTAATAGTAAACCAAGACTCTATATGCACTAATCTTGGTAATAAATTTTAACTTAATCAATAATCGACAAATTACTACGTGTGACTATATGGCATGGCATTATGCACAACAATATAGCAGGAAGGTAAACATGTAGGAGCACATAAAGGCAACCAACCCTATACTCACGAGAGGCTCAATGATCGCCAACCGTCCCATACCAGTTGGAAATCATGACCAACATTCGCTTATATAGGAAACATATAAGAGCGGTAAGTAAACACATTTAAAGGGATACAGTGTCGAGGTACACCTCTGACCAAACCAATAGTTCCGACCAACCAACCAATATTGTACCAATCGTAGAGCCGTTGTTGACGTGCTCGAACCATAATGAAACCATAATCTTACGATAAAGAATCCGTGAACCATTTTATTTGAAATTCACAAAAAGAAAACCCCGGTGCCACCGGTCACTACGACCCGGAAAGAACACCCCGGTATAATAGCTTACCAACGTTGCGGTTTTTGCCTACAAACACTTGGCGCTATTCCCCCACCGTGGCCAACGGCAGGGGGGCGAGAACTCAATGTATTGGCCTTCGACTATTACGTAGCCCCTGCTCTTGTAATAATCGAGCGTCAATACACCCCTCTCAAACGATCATGCCATGGACTTAACTAAATGCTCAAGTAGAATATTTACTCGACATTTAAAAATAAACGGTCATACTCCAAAGTAGGGAGCATACCACAACAATCACATTCAATAACAATACGAATGTTTCAAGTAGGTCACAATAAGCCTACAACAACAAATCAACAAAGTGTGCTAATAAACATTAAACACACAAGCAATCATCAAAGTAGGATGATTGTCCTATCACATACTAGAACAATTACACAATGTCCGTAATCACTGGACATATAACCAAAACATGACAATAGGCAAAGTAGGCCTAGTATACAACTCAATTAAATTATCTAAGTCCGTAATGCCAGACTTTACAATCACAACATACGTAAGTCTACACGTACTTACAACCATTAAGCGATACATAACGATAATACTTGATTCAGGATCTTTTTACAGTATCCTATAATCACCCGAAACACTCTGTCTCATATATAACATTAAACCATCACATAACATTATCGTCGTGTACCATGTGTATCACGACTCATTACAAATCACATCCTATTCGACTCCGCCAGAGTCAGTCATGACTAGTGTTCAATTCGCATAAAGTTTGGTTTATAACGATATGCTTTACAGACTCCATTTGAGTCGTTACTAATATTCGAGACATCGGGATGAACCGTAGTATCATCCCTAATTAACCATTCTATTCTCAACACCATTATTCGGTATTATAAAGTACCCAAAACAACATCACAAATTCATAGCGAGTAAACTAACGACAAAATATCAATGAGTTGCTATTATACAAAGTTTATTAACACAACATGATTTCTCCAGCATCGCGCAATGATACCGTTAAATTCACCAAATATTCCACAAAAATCCAAATATTACAATTTTTCCATATTTAGAAACTAGACATCTGGAACTATATTTTACCACTTTGAATTTCCTCATTTGGACTTATATTCGTCAACATGCAACCACATAAAGATTGAACTACTACTCAGATTTTCCAGCAACAATTCATTCTGCGCAGCGTTATAACAAGAACCATTTGAGGTACTTGCCAATATCAAAACTCAATGAAAATTTACAGGACATTACTAAACATATCAATGTAAAACATATCCAGAAATCATGCAATTCTCATGGACGGATTTTTCCCAGCAAATTCAACAACATGACTTAAAATTGTGACAAATCTGATTTTTATAACTAAGTATTAATTCCAAAAATTAACATGTCTTCTCCCAATTATACATGCAACCTCAAACAACAACATAATATATCATAACATTAGTTAGAGAAACAAATCACATGTTTCTTCCAAGGATTTAACACAAAAATGATCAACTAATACCACCTATATGCTCTACTCTTCCATTTCATCTCATAATCAATCAAAACATTATAGTTACTTACCTCTAACGAAATTACACCATGGAAACTAGCATGCAACCCAGGAAATGTCTTCTCCTAGTTAAGAGCTTCACAATGGCGAAGACGGATCGTCGATCGGGTTCCAAATGGCAAGGTTGTGCCACTTTCTCTCTCAAGAACACTCTTTGCTCTCTCTCTAAAACTCAAGGTGGAAGGAGATGAAATGGGGTGAATTAAGAGACCCCTAAGGTCACTTAAGGTCTAAGGATGTCTGATTTAAGTGGTCAAGGGTCGTGGTTAATCCTAGCCCTTGGATTAGAGTCAAATAGTCAAAGTCAAAAAAATCACAAAGTTGGTCGCAGCAGGCGCGCTAGGGCGCAGCATTGGGCGCGCTAAGGCGCAGGCGAGCGCGCTAGGGCGCGGGACAGGCGCGCTAAGGCGCGGCCTCTGGCTGAACTTTGTTCTGATTTGTGCAATCTTCAGCGAACAGGTGCGCTAGGGCGCGGCCAATGCGCGCTAGGGCGCACTGGGCATTCTCAAAGGTGTTCAAAATGATGTCTAAAAGTTCTCACATGATTCTAAGGTGATCCCAAACCCAAACCAAGTCCAAACAACATCCGAAACACAATCTAAACCACATAAAATGAAGCTACGAATGCACACCAAATCGAATGCGAACAACTACGAAACTTCTAACACATATTAACATACTCAAAAAGTGTACAATAGACTCAAATACCAACATATTCGGATGAAATTTGCACGTGAAATGACGATGTCAATATAAAAGACGTAACATAGAAAGAATGTAAATGATGCAAATGGTGCGGGCGTTACACCCTCACCCCCTTAGAAGAATTCGACCGCGAATTCAAAGATTGACCATCTACGGGTGCTCGCATACATCATGGCAAGGTTTAACCATAGCTTACACAATAGAACCGCTAATGATAGCGAGTTGAAGTACAACGAATAAGGTGGGTCATACAAAGTTAGAGGTCATCAACCTCAAGTAGTGCTCACACACAGGGTTTCTAACGGATGTGTAAAATTTTGAGACGTGAGAAATCTCAAGTTTTCAATACGAGACTAACTATCGTCTCATGTCAAGTCCAAATTTAGAGTTCCTCTCATAGAGTCATGCAAACTCATCTCAAACTCATCCCAACGCCACGCTTCCGCGGAGCTAAACGGATCTCCACTTCTCGTGGTACAATCCTCAACAAAAGTCGCAGAAAATCCCGCGATTAACAAGGTCTAGGTTTACACAGCCTTAAGGTTCACAAGGTCATGCTATGCGACGACATTCTATCATTAAGGCAACAGGCTAGATTCAAATGGGGTCACACTTCGAAATCACGCGAGTCATACCGACTCTACGTGAATAATAACATTACTAGTCATAACACCGCCGACGCAACCAACGTGAACGAGATCACGAGCTAACATGCTCGCTCCACGAGTACTAATGTCAATAAACCATATGGTCAACATAAATTATAACAAGAGTTTCAAACTCTAATACGATCGGTAGAAAGGATCGGCATCATTGGATACCAACGTCGAATACCATACACGTTGCTCGAAATATAGGGTGTCTCACACCCAAAAGATTGCGATCTCCAGTTAACTTCAAGATATAATATTCTAACGAATGAGTACCCGGTCAGGGTACACAAGGTAGTTCAATAACAAGGAGACAAGTAATAATAAAATAAGCCACGAAGAATATGACTCTTACGGATTCCAATCACTAGGTCTCACCTTCTAACCTTGACTCGCTCTAATGGAGTCTTGGGTCGGTGCAGGAGGGTTCGGTGGGGACACTTGCTCCAATCGAGGTGACTCACCTAGGGCCACATTTAGTTGGTCCTCAAGTTCTCGGTTCCCGCAATGCGTGTCGAGTTGAAATATGGTCGGGTGCATGACCGACATCCTTGCGCCTTCCTAGTTCGTGCCATCCTGCTATAGGCATACAATAGAGACATTAAATCTCCAAGGGAAGTGAAACACATTAAGTGATTCAACTAAGGCATGAATATCAACATAATACTCTCAATTCTCAACTCAAAACATATATCATGTACATAGGGTTCTAAGGACAACCACCTCATTATGCCAATGGGCATACGCACAAGGTGTCACGATCTATTCGTATCGCAAAAGTCTACAAGGCAAGACTGAATTAACATAATGTACCCAGCCTACATCACCGCACATACAACATAGCAATCACACGCTCACCGCCGGTGGCAAATCAATTCGCTACCTCTAAGGTGAAACAACATATAACATACGTGACAATATACAAATCACAAATGGCTAATAACATGCCCAAAAATACTCATGTTCAACTAAGCACGACGGCTCACAAAATATCAAGTCAACTCGAACTAGTACACGAAACGTAAGATACGCAATCAACACACAAGATACACAACTTGTCCAAGTACACCATTTCATTTCCTTGTCCATTCCATTTGGTAATAAGGTTCGGCAATTTCTACCTAATATGCTATCAACTTAGTCATCGACGAATATCTCTTGACAACCAAATCGGGGCCCTTCAAGTGGCTTCAAAAGCTTTCATCGCGGGCGTTAGGGACAAGTGTTTACAAATATGCCCTTTGAGTCGGTCTCATGCACATCGGTAGCAAATACAAGCAAATGTACCTAAGTGTAACATATGTCTCTAGTATGCACAAGTTTCGCATTCCATGATGTGATATGCAAAAATAAAGCGTCTAGGTTGATACGGACTCAAAATCTCGCACTAACGTAACTCGACACTCACATTAATCACTAAAGAACTCGTGACCCGAATCTGGGTCTTCCACCTCTATTTCCTCAAATGATCACCAATATCAAACTTAAGACGTTCCCTAAGACCTCTTGACTATACTTCTCGAATCAACGAGACAACCTACAATGGTAAAGTTTCGCTACTAAACTTATCAAGCGACTCACACTTAGTCGTCAACATTCTAGCGAGGCCTTCAAGCGCACTCATTAATTCCACAAGTGAAACAACCGACTACAAACCGTTAGTCTCCGCTTTCAATAGCGTAAGAATTCAATAATTCCAGTCCTACATGGACTATCTTCACAACTTACGACCTCCAAGATATATCTAAACACAAACACTCGACGTTAATCGCTCAACCCAATACCCAAATCACCTAAGCCGAGGATCCTGTCCTGGCGAACAGCTAACTTAAGCTCTGATACTAACTGTGACGACCCGAGTCCGGGGTTCGATGTTGAACCCCAGCTCAGTGCGCCAAACTAACAAGAACAATCGAAAAGAGCGAGTTACAAAAGCTCGAAACCAAAAACCAAAGCAGCGGAATGCTAAAAACAAGGCAACGGAACAACGGATGAACTTGAGCCTCAAAGCTCGATTAACAAAATTCCAACAACATAAAAATAACCTCCACGGCTAAACAATACGGAGAACAACACTAAAGATAAACCCAATAATTAAAACCTCGACGGCTAAACACACGAGCCGGAGAAACAATAATACTTAAATACCACGAGTCAGGAATCCAAAATAATATAGTACGACAACTGGCGCGACTACACTAGTCGGCACCAAACACAAATCTAACGAATACAACTATTTCTACCCATAGACTAAGTTTACATAACTTAGTGAACCTCATAATCTCACAATACAAGAAATAAGAAGGAAATGGCAATAAAAATACATCTTGCTAACTCCAAGCTCCAAACTCGCCGCTACGGAACTTAACCTGCAAACTGAGGAGGTTGTTGGGTGAGTCTAAAAGACTCCGTAAGATACTATAATGTATTGGGTGTTATAAGTATGAATGTAATAGTAAACCAAGACTCTATATGCACTAATCTTGGTAATAAATTTTAACTTAATCAATAATCGACAAATTACTACGTGTGACTATATGGCATGGCATTATGCACAACAATATAGCAGAAAGTAAACATGTAGGAGCACATAAAGGCAACCAACCCTATACTCACGAGAGGCTCAATGATCGCCAACCGTCCCATACCAGTTGGAAATCATGACCAACATTCGCTTATATAGGAAACATATAAGAGCGGTAAGTAAACACATTTAAAGGGATACAGTGTCGAGGTACACCTCCGACCAAACCAATAGTTCCAACCAACCAACCAATATTGTACCAATCGTAGAGCCGTTGTTGACGTGCTCGAACCATAATGAAACCATAATCTTACGATAAAGAATCTGTGAACCATTTTATTTGAAATTCACAAAAAGAAAACCCCGGTGCCACCGGTCACTACGACCCGGAAAGAACACCCCGGTATAATAGCTTACCAACGTTGCGGTTTTGCCTACAAACACTTGGCGCTATTCCCCACCGTGGCCAACGGCGGGGCGAGAACTCAATGTATTGGCCTTCGACTATTACGTAGCCCCCGCTCTTGTAATAATCGAGCGTCAATACACCCTCTCAAACGATCATGCCATGGACTTAACTAAATGCTCAAGTAGAATATTTACTCGACATTTAAAAATAAACGGTCATACTCCAAAGTAGGGAGCATACCACAACAATCACATTCAATAACAATACGAATGTTTCAAGTAGGTCACAATAAGCCTACAACAACAAATCAACAAAGTGTGCTAATAAACATTAAACACACAAGCAATCATCAAAGTAGGATGATTGTCCTATCACATACTAGAACAATTACACAATGTCCGTAATCACCGGACATATAACCAAAACATGACAATAGGCAAAGTAGGCCTAGTATACAACTCAATTAAATTATCTAAGTCCGTAATGCCAGACTTTACAATCACAACATACGTAAGTCTACACGTACTTACAACCATTAAGCGATACATAACGATAATACTTGATTCGGGATCTTTTACGTATCCTATAATCACTTGAGACACTGTCTCATATATAACATTAAACCATCACATAACATTATCGTCGTGTACCATGTGTATCACGACTCATTACAAATCACATCCTATTCGACTCCGCCGAGTCGGTCATGACTAGTGTTCAATTCGCATAAAGTTTGGTTTATAACGATATGCTTTACAAACTCCATTTGAGTCGTTACTAATATTCGAGACATCGGGATGAACCGTAGTATCATCCCTAATTAACCATTCTATTCTCAACACCATTATTCGGTATTATAAAGTACCCAAAACAACATCACAAATTCATAGCGAGTAAACTAACGACAAAATATCAATGAGTTGCTATTATACAAAGTTTATTAACACAACATGATTTCTCCAGCATCGCGCAACGATACCGTTAAATTCACCAAATATTCCACAAAAATCCAAATATTACAATTTTTCCATATTTAGAAACTAGACATCTGGAACTATATTTTACCACTTTGAATTTCCTCATTTGGACTTATATTCATCAACATGCAACCACATAAAGATTGAACTACTACTCAGATTTTCCAGCAACAATTCATTCTGCGCAGCGTTATAACAAGAACCATTTGAGGTACTTCCCAATATCAAAACTCAATGAAAATTTACAGGACATTACTAAACATATCAATGTAAAACATATCCAGAAATCATGCAATTCTCATGGACGGATTTTTCCCAGCAAATTCAACAACATGACTTAAAATTGTGACAAATCTGATTTTTATAACTAAGTATTTAATTCCAAAAATTATCATGTCTTCTCCCAATTATACATGCAACCTCAAACAACAACATAATATATCATAACATTAGTTAGAGAAACAAATCACATGTTTCTTCCAAGGATTTAACACAAAAATGATCAACTAATACCACCTATATGCTCTACTCTTCCATTTCATCTCATAATCAATCAAAACATTATAGTTACTTACCTCTAACGAAATTACACCATGGAAACTAGCATGCAACCCAGGAAATGTCTTCTCCTAGTTAAGAGCTTCACAATGGCGAAGACGGATCGTCGATCGGGTTCCAAATGGCAAGGTTGTGCCACTTTCTCTCAAGAACACTCTTTGCTCTCTCTCTAAAACTCAAGGTGGAAGGAGATGAAATGGGGTGAATTAAGAGACCCCTAAGGTCACTTAAGGTCTAAGGATGTCTGATTTAAGTGGTCAAGGGTCGTGGTTAATCCTAGCCCTTGGATTAGAGTCAAATAGTCAAAGTCAAAAAATCACAAAGTTGGTCGCAGGCGCGCGCTAGGGCGCAAGATTGGGCGCGCTAAGGCGCAGCAGCGCGCTAGGCGGGACAGCGCGCTAAGGCGCGGCCTCGGCTGAACTTTGTTCGATTTGTGCAATCTTCACGAACAGTGCGCTAGGGGCGGCCAATGCGCGCTAGGCGCGGGCATTCTCAAAGGTGTTCAAAATGATGTCTAAAAGTTCTCACATGATTCTAAGGTGATCCCAAACCCAAACCAAGTCCAAACAACATCCGAAACATAATCTAAACCACATAAAATGAAGCTACGAATGCACACCAAATCGAATGCGAACAACTACGAAACTTCTAACACATATTAACATACTCAAAAAGTGTACAATAGACTCAAATACCAACATATTTGGATGAAATTTGCACATGAAATGACGATGTCAATATAAAAGACGTAACATAGAAAGAATGTAAATGATGCAAATGGTGCGGGCGTTACATATCAAGTCATAGAATCATCAAGTATATGTATGTATACCTACAAATATACACCATGAAGTTCAATAATGCATAATCAAGATAAACATGGTCACTTTCGATCTCATGTCTCAATTAACACTTTGTTGTCACATAAGTCCTTGAAATAAATCACGTATCGAGGATATATTATAGAGCCGCTGCCCCAACGTTGATCCTGAAATGTAAACGGTTATCACGAGTGTGTTTGTCGAATGCATGTGTAGGATACATCGACCACAATAGTATTGTTCCAAGCGCCCTATTGGTTACGACAAGGTACTCTTCTCCACTGTGATCAGTAGTGAAGGGTGTGTGCGAGTTATGGTGTGGCGACCCATCACTACCATGAATCTCGCAATTCATGATGGTGATGCCTCGTTGACCATCAAGACAAGTCATGTAATGCCAGCTGGACTAATGGTATGCAAAGTAGATATTTACTTGTCACACAAAATCAAGTAGGGATCAAGCTCGACGAGAGTGAACTCATCCATGTCAAGTAGATGTTTACTCACATTAAATCAAGTAGAAGCGAGCTCGACAAGAGCGAGCTCGTTCAAGACAAGCAAGCATGTTATCCACGACATGTTCACGATTAATCATGTACATTAACTTAAGAGCCCAATTGAGTCTCAAAATACAAGTGCCAACTTGTACATCGAATGTTATTCAAGTTCCAAAGGCTAGTAATCTAGTCGAATGGATTCTACATGTTGTAGGATCTCACCACGATCCTCGTAAGGTTCAATTGTTCCTTAAGCTCGACTCCGTTGAGTCTTTACTACAATTCATCCCAAATAGGTTATAAATGCTATTTGCATTTCTAACCCTTCTATGTTCTCGTTTAAGGCATAGCTAGGTTCTCGTTCCATTTAGGAACCCTAGTTCACGTATCAATAAGTCAAGTAGGAGATAGAAGTCTAATTTGATTAATATCAAATCAAGCCCCTAGTTCGATTCAAGTTCATAATCCTACCTATTAGTGGAAACCAATTTCAATGCAATTAACAATCCAATAGTAGAACATGCATGAAGGCAAGAAACATTATATGCTTTATAAGTCATATTCATCAAGCATGGAGAATCAATCCTTAACAAGTTCAAACATTACAAATCACTCTGCGCAACAATCTTGCTAATTGCATTAAAAATTCCTCCTAACTCTAAATGTACTGAATCTTACATATTCAGAAAGTAGGATCTTTAAATTATAACTTAGTCTTTTAAAACACTTCATTCGGACTTGTATTCATCAATCCATGATCACATCAAGATCAAGTTAACAATCTGTTTTTCGGTTATGAACATTCTGCCCAGTCAAGTTATAAATTTGACCATTATTACCTCACAACTCTAAATTTCATGAATTTTATGTATTCAAAAACTAGACTCTTGGAACTATAATTTAGCACTTTAAAGTAATCTATTTGGACTTGTATTCATCAAAATACAGTCACCTCAAGTTCATGATAAAAATCTGGTTCTCTGTTGTGACTCATTCTGCTTAGTCAACTTGTAAATTCAACCATGAATTGTTCACAGCTCCAAATGAGTGGATTATTGCCTAGTCGGAAACTAGACTCTTTAAACTATATTTTTGCCTTTTAAAATTCTCAATTCGGACTTGTATTCATCAAAATACAGCCCCTCCAAGTTCATGTTAGCATTCTGAATTCTCAAAACAGAACACAGACACAGCCATAATACGTGACCTATTTGAGGTACTTAAACACCTTGAAAAATTACCAAATTTTACAGAGAGTAACCTAACATATGTAGGTAAAACATACTAAATTTTAAGAATTTTCTCTTTAGTATATTGGTACCAGAATTTTCCTGAAGTTTGCCCAAAAACAGGACTGAATTTGAATGGTCTGTTTTCCAACAAGTTCATGAACAACAATGATTCCAAATCAAAGCTTGAACATATTTCAAACTAAACCCAAGACCAAAATCATCAAGTCAAGGTCCATGGAAAAATTTCCAGATTTCATAGAAACATCAAATCGTTTTATAAACTTGATAAAACTCTTCCTTAGCATGATCCAAGCAAGATTAGTGAAGGAGAAAGCAAGGTGGTTTAGTAACGTACCATAATTAATAAAATTTAGGGAGTACCGTCAAAAAAAAAAAAAGATAGGGGAAACGATCTCCTCGACGAGATCTTTCCAACGGTGGTCTCGGATCCAAAATCGGTGGCCGGAGCTCGGTAATCGCCGAATACACCAAGAACCCACTCTCTCTCTCTCTTGGTTGCACGGAGGAAGGGGCTGAAAAAAATAAAAGTCTTCAAGTCTCCCACATGGCATTAGTGCTCAACAAGGCTTGTCTAAGTAGTGGGAGACAATATTCCCCACTAAGCACGTGTTTAAAGTTAGTGTTGGCCACTAACCCAAATTCCCGGAACAATTAGACAAGGTGTGCAAATGAAAGTCTGACACTCTGCTAGAGAAGCGATCGCTTCGAGTTGGGACGGGGCGATCGCTTTGGTACAGAGCGATCGCTTCGATGTTAACAAAGCGATCGCTTTGTTTCCAGTTTGGGCGCATGACTTTCTGGCTGAAGAGCGATCGCTTAGGAGGGAAGCAGGGCGATCGCTTCGTGCCCAGTAGGTCCTAAAGTGTTATAAAACTCTCCCAAAGTGATTTCTAACGAACCAAAAATGATCCTAAGTAATCCCAAAGTGGTTCTAACTTCCAAGAGTAAGAAAGGAGTACGAAACCACCTATCGAGTCAATTACATAAAGATTCGGGGTCTTACAATCATGGTCGATCTTTTTGGAAGATACTCCGATTCAAAGACAAGAAATATCTTTTCATCGCGCTTTCCATATCCGATCAACTTAACAATGTTTTCGTGCTCTATGCAACATCATCAAATACTTCTTTTCAGCCTAATCCGAAAGCAGTTAGTTCAAGAAAATGAAACAAAATTTGATCAATCAACATTAAATGTACATAAAATGCTTCCACGACATAAAACGTAATAAAAAATTTTACCTGTGCTTAGACATGCCCAAATGGTTCGAACCGCCGGTTCTGATTTCAAACCGGCGGTTCCAAAAACCCCAGACAACAAATTGTAATCGAACCGAGAAATCACGGTTACGGTTCCGGTTTCAAACCGGATAAGCCGGTTCCGGTTCTTGTTCCAAATCGTAATTTTTAATTAGTTTTAATTTTTTTAGAAATTTTTTTTTTTAAAAACTCATCTTAAAACTTTGTACAAAGCATTTTTGTTATTTTTAAACTTTGTAAACTTTTCATCTTTGAAATTTTAGAGTAAATAAGGCAATTTTAAAATTTAAATTTTGGCAATTTTTCACAGTTTGGAACCAGCGGTTCCGGTTCCCGGTCAAAATCGGCTGTTCACGGTTTTGAGAAATTGGAAACTGAGACTGAACCATATAACTGGTGGTTCCGGTTCAGGGACGGTTTTGGTTCCTCACGGTTTTGGTTTATGCGATTTTTGGACGGTTTGTCCGGTTCGAGCCTCCAGCGAACCGTTTGTGCATGTTTACAGTCGTGCATATATTACATACATCACACAAGAATCTATGATGTTTGCCCAAAGAGTAAAATTTTATACCTTGTATTGCAGAATTGTGATGCCTTTGTTATCCCGAACGGTTTGATGCCACGGGCTCGAGTTGAAATACACCTTCATACATATCAAAATCCACCTAATCCTATTGGACCCTTATCATAGTCGATTGACATAGCTTCAATGGTTAAAGCTTTGTTTTCGTTTGAAATTATCTTGGGAGTCATTTCACCTACAAAATCAAGCAACACAGTAGGGTTACCATTACTTTTTTACATCATCAATCTAAGTAACTAGCATAGTGGAGTATATTAATTAGTTGAGCAATTAAAACAAGCGAGGAAACATATATATATTCCATCCGTCCTAAAGAAACAGAGATACATTGAAAAATTGAAAAGCGAATCGAACCGTGTAACCGTGTTCGGATCCTTACGGATCCGATTCATGAGCTTTCGTTCTCTAAAAATTAATATGACGATCCAAGCTTTCAGGTTTTCACAAATATTAAGGTTATAAAGAACCAATTACCAAACTTTTAGAATTACCTAACACTCCAAATTATATAATACATGACTGTAATATACCAATGGAAGAATTAATTAAACCAAAACTATTTGAGGAATGTTTACAAGTTATCTTTGATTGTATCATGGTCAATATTTTTGGAAGATACTCCAAGGTCCAGACAAGAAATATCTTTTCATCGCCCTTTCCATATCCGATCAACTTAACAATGTTTTCGTGTTCCATGCAACTTCATCAAATACTTCTTTTCAGCCTAATCCGAAAGTAGTTAGATCAAGAAAATGAAACAAAATTTGATCAATCAACATTAAATGTACATAAAATGCTTCCACAACATAAAACATAATAAAAAATTTACCCGTGCTTAGACATGTCCAAACGGTTCGAACCGCCACGTGCCCGAACCGGCGGTTCCGAAAACCCCAATCAACAAACCGTAACCGAACCGACAAATCACTGTTACGGTTCCTGTTCGATCCGCTAAGCCGATCCCGGTTCTAAACGGTAATTTTTAATTAGTTTTATATTTTTTTTTAAAAAAAATTCATCTTAAAACTTTGTACAAAGCATTTTTTGAATTTTTTAAACTTTGTAAACTTTTCATCTTTGAAATTTTAGAGTAAATAAGGAAATTTTAAAATTTTAAATATAATTTTTGCAATTTTTCAATTTGGCACCGCGCTTCCGGTCCCGGTCAAACCGTTGTTCACGGTTTTGGGAAAATGGAAACCGAACCGAACCATACAACCAAATGGCCCAGTTCAGGTCGTCTTGCTCCTCACTCTGGTTTATGAGGTTTCGTTCTCCAAAAATTATTTTGAAGATTCGAGCTTTCATGTTTTCACAAATATTAAAATTATAAAGAACCAATGACCAAAATTCAGAATTACCTAACACTCCAAATTATATAATACATGAGATGTAATATACCAATGGAAGAATTAATTAAACAAAAACTATTTGAAGAATGTTTAGTTACCTTTGATTGTATCATGATCGATGTTTTTTGGAAGATACTCTAGTATCCAAAGACAAGAAATATCTTTTATGGCCCTTTCCATATCCGATCAACTTAACAATGTTTTCGTGCTCGTTGCAACATCATCATATACTTCTTTCAACCTAATCTCGAAAGTAGTTAGCTCAAAAAATGAACAAAATTTGATCAATCAACATTAAATGTACATAAAATGCTTCCACAACAAAAAACATAATAAAGATTTTTACCCGTGCTTAGACATGCCCAAACGGTTGCTTAGACATGCCCAACGGTTTGAACAGCCGGCCCGGTTCGAACCACTGTTCCAAAACCGCAAGACAAAAACCGTAACCGAACCGACAAATCACGGTTAGCATGCTCCGGTTCCGAACTAGCTAAGCCGGTTCCGATTTCAGTTCCAAACCGTAATTTTTAATTAGTTTAAATTTTTTTTAAAAAAAATCATCTTAAAACTTTGTACAAAGCATTTTTAAATTTTTAAACTTTGGAAACTTTTCATATTTTAAATTTAAGAGTAAATAAGGCAATTTTAAAATTTAAAATTTAAGTTTTGGTAAGTTTTCACGCTTGGAACCGGTGGTTTCGGTTCCCACAAAACCGCTATTCACGGTTTTGAGAAATTGAAACCGAACCAACCATGTAACCGGCGGTTCCGGTTCGTGGTCACCGGTTCCTCACGTTCCGATTTATGAGGTTTCGTTCTCCAATAATTATTATGAAGATCCGAGCTTTCATGTTTTCACAAATATTAAAGTTATAAGAACCAATGACCAAAATTAATTACCCAACACTCCAAAATATATAATACATGAGATGTAATGTACCAATGGAAGAATTAATTAAATAAAAACTATTTGAGAAATATTTATAAGTTACGTTTGATTGTATCAAGGTCGATCTTTTTGAAAAATATTCCAAGATCCGTGACAAGAAATATCTTTTCATCGTCCTTTCCATATCCGATCAATTTAACAATGTTTTCGTGCTCCATGCGACATCATCAAATACTTCTTTTCAGCCTAATTCGAAAGTAGTTAGCTCAAGAAAATGTAACAAAATTTGATCAATCAACATTAAATGTACATAAAAATTCTTCCACAACATAAAACATAATAAAGATTTTTACCCATGCTTAGACATGCCCAACGGTTCGATTTGCCTTTGGTTCGAACCGGCGGTTCCAAACAACAAACCGTAATCGAACCAACAAATTACTCTTACGGTTCTCGGTTTCGAACCAGCTAAGCCGGTTCCGATTCCGTTTTCAAACCGTAATTTTTAATTAGTTTTAATTTTTAATTTTTTTTAATTCATCTTAAATCTTTGTACGAAGCATTTTTCAATTTTTTAAACTTTGTAAACTTTCCAGCTTTGAAATTTTAGAGTAAATAAGGCAATTTTAAAATTTAAAATTTAAATTATGGCAATTTTTCACAGTTTGGAACCGGCGGTTCCGGTTTCCGGTCAAAATTGGCTGTTCACGGTTTTGAGAAATCAGAAACCGAAACTGAACCGTGTAACCGGCGGTTCCGGTTCAGGGACGGTTCTGGTTCCTCACGGTTCCGGTTTATGAGGTTTCATTCTCTAAAAACTAATATGAAGATCCGAGCTTTCATGTTTTTACAAATATTAAGGTTATAAAGAACGAATGACCAAAGTATCATAATTACCTAACACTCCAAATTATATAATACATAAGTTGTAATAAACCAATGGAAAAATTAATTAAACAAAAATTATTTGAGGAATGTTTATAAGTTATCTTTGATTGTATCATGGTCGATCTTTTTGGAAGATACTCCAAGATTCAAAGATAAAAATATCTTTTCATCGCCCTTTCCATATCCGATCAACTTAACAATGTTTTTGTGCTCCATGCAACATCATCATATACTTCTTTTCAGCCTAATTCGAAAGTAGTTAGCTCAAAAAAATGAACAAAATTTGATCAATCAACATTAAATGTACATAAAATACTTCCACAACAAAAAAACATAATAAAGATTTTTACCCGTGCTTAGACATGCCCGGTTCCAGTTTCGAATCGGTTGTTCCAAAAACTGCAAGACAACAAACCGTAACCAAACCGACAAATCACGGTTATAGTTCCGGTTCCGAATCGGCTAAGCCGGTTCCAATTTCGGTTCCAAACTATAATTTTTAATTAGTTTCAATTTTTTTTTAAACAAAATTCATCTTAAAAGTTTGTACAAAGCATTTTTTGAATTTTTTCAACTTCGTAAACTTTTCATCTTTGAAATTTTAGAGTAAATAAGGCAATTTTAAAATTTAAATTTTGGCAATTTTTCACAATTTGGAACCAGCTGTTTTGGTTCCCACAACCGCCGTTTCACGGTTTTGAAAAATCGAGACCGAAATCGAACCATGTAACCGATGATTCCGGTTCGGGGCGATCCGGCTCACTTCCGATTTATGAGGTTTCGTTTCTAAAAATTAATATGAAGATTCAAACTTTCATGTTTTCACAAATATTAAGGTTATAAAGAACTGATGACCAAAGTTTCAATTACCTAATACTCCAAATTATATAATACATGAGTGTAATATACCAATGGAAGAATTAATTAAACAAAAACTATTTGAGGAATGTTTACAAGTTACCTTTGATTGTATCATGGTCGATCTTTTTGGAAGATACTCCAAGATTCAGACAAGAAATATCTTTTCATCGCGTTTTTCATATCCGATCAACTTAACAATGTTTTCGTGCTCTATGCAACATCATCAAATACTTCTTTTCAGCCTAATCCGAAAGCAATTAGCTCAAGAAAATGAAACAAAATTTGATCAATCAACATTAAATGTACATAAAATGCTTCCACGACATAAAACATAATAAAAAATTTTACCCGTGCTTAGACATGCCCAAATGGTTCGAACCGCTCGCCTGTTCCAAACCGGCGGTTCCAAAACCGCCGCACAACAAATCGTAATCGAACCGACAAATCACGGTTACGGTTTCAAACCGGCTAAGCCGGTTTCGTTCCTCGTTCCAAACCGTAATTTTTAATTAGTTTTAATTTTTTAGAATTTTTTTAAAAATCATCTTAAAACTTTGTACAAAGCATTTTTGTTATTTTTAAACTTTGCAAACTTTTCATCTATGAAATTTTAGTGTAAATAAGGCAATTTTAAAATTTAAATTTTGGCAATTTTTCACAGCTTTGGAA
>CM028361.1:37254575-37377726 GCA_016624345.1 Platycodon grandiflorus | reverse complement strand
TCTTGTTAACTTGTGTCCTAAGGACACATGTTAAGGAACATTAATTGCGGTAGTTGATACTTACTTTCATATTAACCGCCTTATTTTTACATTAATCACCTTAATTTATAATACAAACTACCTTAATTAATACATACTTTCACATTTCCAAGGACACTCTTTAGCAAGAGTCTAGTGCATGAAGAGAGATAGTTTGGAGAGGTTAGATAACACACATGCAAAGAAAATAAAATTTCAAATAAAATAAATAAATAAAGGATTTTTGAGAAGAATGCTTACTTAAATAACAAGGGTTAGTGCGAGTGGTAACCGAATTTATATACTTCCTAATTAAATTATTCACCCAATTTGATTCTTGTTGTCACTTATGACCTATACTAGATAAAAGTCCGATATGGTCACCTGTGGCCTATTCTAATAGCATCATCAGGGGTTTTTCCTCACTTTTTCCATCCCAAAAGCTACTCAAGCTTTTAAACCATAGTAGAAAATGTTGATGATTTTTGTCAAATTCTTTTTCTGAGAGAGCTATTTTTTGTCGCTTAATTATGGGGCCTACACAAAGAAAAATTGTTATAAACTTTTCATCTCAACACGACCCTCTTCCCCAATATATTAAATATATATATATATATATATATATATATATAATAAAGAGTATAAATGGGATCCATAAAAATTTGTTAGTTTTGATAATTTTTATAGAGATTTGCTTTTTTGAGTAGATGGTGTGACATGTGAGGCCACAAAAATTAAAGCTCAAAAATGAGCTCCAACGATTGTGGATGCTCTAAGTAATTTGTATATGCTCGTGTGGTCACCTATGGTCTATACTAAGAGCTGTTCTCGTTTTCAAAACGCAGTGGTTAAAACGCAGCCTTATTCTTTAACTTAGCGTTTCAATGTCATAGAGAAAAAAGCGTTTTGAAAACGCAAATGTGTTTTAAAACGCCGAATTCCTAGCTTTTTCCCAACACGCATTTTAAAACGCAAGAGGAAATAAAAAGCCGCTTTTAACATAATATCTCAAACGCATTTATAAAAAAAGGCGTTTTAAATAATCATGTTTTAAAACGCCGCATTTTAAAAACAATGCTTTTAAAAACGCTACATCAAAAGGGCTCTAAGTAATTTCTTTATGCACAAGTCAAATATGGAAGTGTGCGAGGTGACAAAGGGAGGCGCTAAACGCAACCTCCTATATGCTAAATGTAGCTTTCCTGACGAAATTACTAATTTGTCATCGTCTATTATAATATATATTTTTAAAAAATGGACATGCGCCTGCGTGCATGTCAAATAATTTTTTCAATTAATTGTTGCACTTTACACTTTGTAAAAATTTAAAAATATTGCAATATACCCCTTGGCAATTCGAATAGCCCAGCATGTCCATCTCGATTTTTATTTTTTAAAAATGTACATTATAACACAATAATAAAGCAAAAAATATATATTTAACACAAAATATGTCAAAAACATACATTAGGAACCAAATAACTAAAAAAATCAAATTTAACACAAAATATGTCAAACACATTCAAGCAAATAAAAGTGAGAGTTTTAAGTTGAATATTTTCTATAAATAAAAGACGAGAGCAAATTAGTAATTTTGCGGTGAGAGATCTGCTTTAGTGCCTATTGTGACAAAATTGTTGCAAAAAAAAATTTAAAATATTACTCCACTACATGTTTACTGTTTAAATTATCATGTGGTATGATTAATGGGAAATTTTCATATATAGCCTAGTCAAACTTCCTTCTATCTTTTATGACCTCTCTTAATATATGACTTAGTCAAACTCGATCTCTTCTATCATTTATGGCCTCACTTATTCTAAAAGATCTTTAATGGTCTCTTTTGTTTGAAAACCCCTTAATACCTTTTTTGAACTACTCACAGTCTTCAAACGACACACCGTTGAACAAACGCACACAAACTAACCCGAGTCATTCAAACGATTCAAGGGTCGTTTAAATGACTCATTGAAACACTCCGTTTGAGAAAGAGATAGAGGGACCGAGGGAGAGAGAGAGAGAGACTAAGTGGAGATGTACCTCAAGCAAAGACGTGGTCTGAGACTGAGAATAATCAAGGAGGCATGTGGAGAGGATTGTGTGAAACGAACTCGTAAGGGATGAAGGAATAAAGTGAGAGGAAGAGAGGCTAGTTAGTTTTTAGGTCTAAGTGTTACATAGGCTATACTCGATATATACCACGTGATTGATAAATTGATAACCCTATAACGGGAGACTCGAGAGAGAAGGAAGAGCAAAAGTTTAACTTTATCCACTCGAAGTGATCCAGCTTACTACTTCAGCCCATTGATTCAGTAAGCCTAAGCCTGTGACACATGTCGATCCATTACCCGTTAACCTACCCTACCAACCTACTTAAAGCCCAGACCAACCCAACATTCTTATTAGCCTAAGCCGAAGGGGCCACTTCGTCCATAAATATAATCCATATATTTAAACACTTGAACCTGTAGATTGTATACTATCTGGCCATTAGCGTAATTCACATTAGGTCCATTCTTTGCCACATGCAGGCCCAATGAGAAGTGCTATGAAAACTTCCATGGCTAATATTTTTCATTACTAGTTGAAGCAAAATCACCCAACAAGCGAAAAGAAAAAGAAAAAGTAAAATACTTTCGGTCAAAATGAACTGGTTACTATTTAATCAGCGAGTTGGAAATTTTATGCGCATTTCGGCGAGTTGGAAAATGTTCTTAGATCAATGACTACTTTCACTAAAAACATTCCTAGACTATTGCCGAAATTTTAAAGAAAATTATTGTGGTGTTTCAAAAGAGAAAGATAAATTGGGTTTTAGTTTGTATTTTTGTTTTTGAACTTTCGAGTTGGTGATAGGGCTGGTGATTTTTGGTGGGTATGCTCGAGCTGGGTGGAGGCGACAAAGGTGGTGCGGATGGTAGTTTTAGGACGCCACATCATTATTATGTTGGTGATACATAATGAAAATAATGGTTTGAGCTAAAAAAATAAAAATAAAAAAGAGAGAGAGAAATGTAGGTACAATGACAAAAATTTAGAGAAAATAATGTGCAGTGATTAAACCCGTATCCAAACATAAGTACAGGGGTCAAAAATAAGATTAGTCCTAATTGAAATGCATGAAGGGGCAACGAGAGACATTTAAAGTGATGGGTCCTTGTGGGCGCGCTCAACATTGCACCTTCTAGACATTTTTCCTTAGAAAAATTATTGTCAAATTCATAAATATTTTTCTATTTTTGATAAATAATTATAATTTACTTTTGTTATTTATCATGTTTCAATACACTTGAGATATTAATATAGACACTGAGAATATTTACTTACATATATGTACTAATTAAATGCTAATTTTATTATTTTTTACAAAAGGGGTTTGTTAGCTAGTGATCATATGACACTTGTTAAAGTTTAATTTAGTCAAAATAGGTGCTTTGAAAATACCCGCAACGTAATTGATATTAATTTAGTTTTTATTAAGAAAACTTTAATAAAGACTCTTGTTTTATCAAAAGAGTTCATATTTGAAAAACTTAATAAGTAAGAGCATTAGTAATGCAAATGTGAATGTGAAAAAATTGTGTCATTTAGATTGGGATAATGACACTATTAGTCCTCGACTATGGCTGATTCCACCATTAGTCCGTTAACAAATTTTTTTCATATTTTTGTCCCTTGACTATGAAAATTAGACACGGTTGGTCCTTTTGTGGATGCTGTTAGTATTTTTCCGTTAAGTTCGTCTTGTACCCAACACGTGACTCTTAAGGGCATTGTTGGAATTTCACATGTAAAGATATTTTTTAATACTTAAACAAAAAATTTCTCCTCCTACCTCTTCTCTCTAAACTCTCCCACTTCAACGCCTTACCACCTCAACGCTTCTTCACCGAAAGTCGGGAGAGAATTTGTTTGTTTCGTGTAAAATGGCGTCTTGGAATTGTGTGGATGGAATTATCAGACAACGCATCGTCGATCGTTACATCTTGGTCCATCGCTCTACCTTCAAGTCATCATGAATTTCCGCGGAAAAGGTACGGCTAATTAGTTTCTTCATTCCCTTGATGTTTTTCCATTTTAATGGTTTAAATTTGTCTCGATATTACCGACTCGATTTGTGTTTGATCAAACGGAGAGGTCATGAGAGGTGAGGTCGGATAAAGCGAGATCCGAGGTGGGAGGTCGCCAAATTGATCGACTTCGAGGTGGTCGACGATTGAGAGGCGGGATTGGGTGAATACAACCAGATTGAAGGCGAGATATCAGGCGGTCACGTGACTTGGAGTCGCACGTGACGTCGGACCATAGTTACGAGATGCCGGAGGGCCGATTTCGTTAATCAAGATTCTTCAACAACCCAATTCCATCTGGGATTTTCCTTCAACATGATTCTTGCTAAAATCAAGAACTCTCAATGACCCAAACCGAGAAATCGATCGGAATTGTTCCCAAATGAGATTATCATAGATTCAAGCTTCAGACCCACACAGGAGAGATGCAAAGGAATGGTGGTTAAAGAAGTTGTCGAAAGGTCAGATGAATGAGACTCCGAGTTGACAAATGGAAAGAGAGATTGACTGTAAAGATTGAAGCTTTGGAGGTTATGAGACATGTAGAGTGGTTTCAGGTGATTCAAGACATATAATTATGGACGGATGTTGTGTCGGGACCAACTTAGGTAGTTCACGGGTCAATGGAGGACTTGGCGGTAAGGATGTCTCGTTCGATGAGGAAGATGATTTACGTATGTGTTTCGCAGGCAGTAGAGACAATGTGTGCTGTGTGCCTTTGACGTTGTACACAGGTGTTCTTAGAGAAGAGAGAGAGAGAGTAGAGAGAGAGAGAGAGAGAGAGAGAGAGAGAGTGTGTGTGGGTGTGTTTGAAGATGAAGTTGAAATTCAACAATGCCCTTAACCAAAGTCATGTGAGAGGCACATGACGGACTTAACGGAAAATACTAACGGCATCCACCAAAAGGACCAACCGTGTCTAATTTTCATAGTCAAGGACAAAAATATGAAAAAATCTGTTAAGGGACTAATGGTGGAATCACATAGTCGAGGGACTGTAGTGTCATTATCCCTTTAGGATTTATACATTTTAAAAAAAAAAAAAAACTCTCCAATGTAATTATGAAGGATGTTAAGCATACGATGTATCAACTAAATTGTTTCTCATTATAGATTTTTTTTTGGCATACAATGCAAATTTTGGACTAAGATAATGTACAAGAGATTGTTCACATTCTCCTTCACAATTTGCATTGAATGTCAAAAATGTATGTATCATTATAATTGTCATAATTATAAAAATATTTAACATAATTAATATATTTATACCACAAAAAAAAGTAAAATTATAAAATTATACAAATTGTAGATATAATTTTTTAAATAAACTCTTTAAATACTAAAATATTTTAAAATAGAATAACGAATAATTCATTGTTTGAAAAGGGAGGGTATAACGTTGCTTAGGTAATGTGTGCAAGTGTAACCAAACTAAAGTTGTACAGTAAAAGGAACGAGATGGGAGTGGCCGATTAGGGTTAGATGAAGCGCATAGACCCACGAGAAGATGGTTTGTGGCTTGACATTGGCTGACACGTAAAAATTATTCCTGCACCTGATCACCAAATAGTATCAAATCCCTGACTACTCAGGCCTGGTCAATATCACAACTTTCTAACCTCCAACTTCTCCCACACACACACACACACACTAAATGTGTGGGGTTTGTGTTGGAGTAAAGGAAGGGTGTGCACTGCAAAACCTTTTAAAGGTCATTCATTCTAAGTTAAACCAACCAGTGGAACTACTAGGAGAATAATAATCCGTTAGAGACATTTTTATCTTTATTTCACTTGCAAAAATGTCAAAAAATGAATTCCTGCTCCTAAGGATAAAGGTACGTATCCCTGTTTTTTTTATTATTTCAAATAAATCTTTTTTTTTTTTTTTTTTTTTGATGTCGAGACCTTGTTTCGGTTTATGTTTTACTATTTCTGTAATAATTGTGGGTTGTGCGGGGTATATGCATTTCTTGAGGGTAATTTTGTTAAATGTAAGCACTAGTTTCTGGTTCTACAGACATGTTTGCTCAAGGTACATATACACTGTGATGGCTGCACGCACAAGGTGAAGAAACTCCTCCGAAAAATGGAAGGTATCAACTCGCATAAACTCTCTCTCTCTCTCTCTCTCTCTCTCTCTCTATATATATATATATATATATATATATATATCATTTTCTTTGGTATGAGATGATATGTAGGCAAGACCGGCCATGACTTACCAGTACACTTCCATTTCCATAATTGTTTAGCTGGTCTCAGTCTAGTTTTTTCTGACATTTTGAATGCGACTATTAACCAGAGAGATACACACTTAAAACTCAAACAGCTTTAGAGAGATATGTACGAAGATGCATTTTATGCACTCGTCTAAATCCTTTATGCAATTCTACAACAGCAAATACCAATGAAAATTAACAGTGATTTTTCATTTTCTTTTTAATGGTTAAATGCCAGTAATAATGAGCGCCAGAAAATAATAATAATAATAGTAAATTCATCTATATTTTTTACTATATGCAAAACAAGGAGATAAAGTTCACCTGACCATTATTGGAATATGTACTGTATTTTATTTGTAGTAGTATTTCCCTATTTAGTAGTACGGCTACTTTGTATCTTCATCATAGTTGCTTGTCTTTTGTGAAAATTTAATTGTGGCCCACAACCACTCTAGGCATAGGCAATACTAATTGGGGTCTATTGGGTTCAGGAGTTTACTCTGTAGAGATAGATGCAGAGCAACACAAGGTCAGAGTGACAGGAAATGTGGACCCGGCTATACTAATCAAAAAATTGATCAAATCAGGTAAATATGCAGAGCTTTGGCCATCAAATCCCAACCAGAACCAGCAAGAAATGACCACTCTCATCAATGATGGTAACCACCACTATCAGAACCAAATCAGGAGCCTTAATCCTTAAAGTCAACCCATGTTGACCCCTACAACTTACCCCAGACCCAGAGACATTCAAGACCAGCTAGCCTTTGAAAGTTATATGAAACAGGGTATGGCAATTGAGGCTATGAATGAGGAGAGAGAAAGGAGTATCATGGCTACAACAGATATGGAAAATGCAAATATGGGATGGTATGTAGATGTAGCTGCTGACGAAGGAGAAACTGAATTTGCTGGGCTTCAGAACTTTGATGCAGGGTTGTCAGCCTATTCAAACTATCACCATCCATCTTTCATGATGATGGACAACATGCATGGTAGTCAGTTCAACCATCCATCCCCAATGATCATGAGTAATAACATGAACCACATTGGCAACATCATGAAGCATGACAGTGTTTACTTGCATCAACCCAGGTGGTGAATCATGCATCTCCCCTGTTTCCTCCTCACTAGGCCTAACAATTTTATTTCTGCTCCACATTCTGAGTATCAACAACTAGACGTGTTAATGGACTATAGATCAGGAATTATATGTCGTACAAGTAAGAAAAGCTTCGAAAGATTGTAAGTGACTTGGAACTAATTACCATTAAAATTTTCAAATCGGTTGTGGGATGACATTTAAGTAGAATGCAAGCAAGACCCAATATGAGCATTGTATCTATGGTTTCTAGTAATGGATAACCTAATTAATTCATTGCTATTGAGTTCTCTTATTACCCTTATCTTATTTCCTAGTATTACTATTCCTGTTTTTATTTTTAAATTTAATGCTAACAGTTAAAGACGACGGAGGATAAGTAGATCTTCTTCAAATCCCTATTGTTATTGTATGTAGAAGTAAATATTTCTCTTTGGTCCACTACATTTTTCCATGGTATTAGATCTCCAATCTCAAACAAAGAATACCCGAGATCATGATAAACTCATATGTTAACAAACCAGAAGCAGCTAATCAACCCTAAAGCAGAGGAGGCCCATCTTGTATGGACTGGAAGAAGCAGCATAATCATCACTAAAGGTGGATGCCAAGAATCAAACTGCGTGCTGTCTAAAAAGGCATTCATTCTTGGATGGAAGTGAAAATTGATTTAGTTGCTAAATGTGATTTTGTTGACGACAAGAACTGAATTCAAGAATTATGTCAAACTTGCCTAGAATGATCCTGACCTTGTCGGCTTGTACATACATTTTTGGCAGGAAGATGCTTTGTCAAAGCACAGTAATGTGGGCATTTTGGGTACCAAAAACTCTCTTTGCAGTTATAAAGTCGTCTTGGTGCTTCGAATGAAAAAACTTAGTGTTCAGATGTTCTCCCTCACTGGAGCACCAAATCCATTTGTAAAGTTATTCACCAATTTGGTGATGATATAATTTGCAGGGTTGGTATTCCTAATTTTTCCTGCTTTTACTAGTTACTCAAGTAGGAAAATACATTTCTCAGGGAAAAAAGAAAAAGAGTAGGAAAACACAAGTACTTAAATCAGGTATAATCTGCGCATAGGTGGATGCTACTAAGGGAAAGTAATATGGTGATTCATAAATGAAACATGGTTTTGGGAAGGCAAAGAATATATACATGTAACTTATATCAGTGCCAGAGAAGAAAGAATGAGACCTTCAGCGCTTCTGTGCTTTACGCCTAGAGTGCCATCTTCTTGGGACCAATTTGTTTTTGGTTTTAACTTCAGCTCAGGAGAAAACTTATAGTTTGGGTCTCTCATTCGTGCCTGAATGTCCTTGAAAAACTGCATATTTAGTTTTTGGGCCCACCCTTTCTAAGCTCTTCGTATTCTGGCCCCGAAACAATGTTTTCAAATGCTCCTATCAGAATGTCCAAATCACTCATGACCTCCCACACATTAGTATAACGCCCATCAGGTCCCTTCTTCTTTTTTCAAGGCATTCTCAACCGCAAGTTTTCTAGCTTGCTTTCCTGGGGAAAGTTCTTCTGGTTCCTCCTCATCTTTCAGCAGTTCAGAGATTGTTCGATATTTTGGTTTTTCCTCAAACTCGAACAATTTATCTATATATGCATCACTACGCTCATTTGGGTAGGGTTCTGTTGGAATATCATCATCATCGTCACCTTCATCACCAGTCCAGAGCGTCTTCTCCTCATCACTGTCTGACCAAACACTCCATAGCTCATCACTATCATCAGCATCAATGCGATCAGAGTGTTCCTTTGCCTGCTGTTTCACTTTTCTGATTTGTTCTTCAAGTCGACTTCTACCTTTCTCCGTATCACTTTCATCTTCGCTTCCTGTCCACAAAGTACTATCTTCATCCAGCTCTTTAGCCCATGCTTCCCTAAATTTCTTGTCCCTAGTTTTCCATTGCCAAACAGATCATAATTTGAATGTCTATCACGAATGTATGATCGCGATGCTGCAAAAGGTGAATCTCAAAATCTATTAGTCCAATGAAATGAAGAAATTTAAGCAGTTGGGTCGAAACTGTACTAATTATGAAATTTAAATGAAAGGGAAAAATGGAAAAGACGAAATTTTCAAATTGCTTCAAACTTATAGATCATTGAACAAACCAAATTTTGAGTATTAAGCAACAAGCTAGCTTTTACAAAACATATACTCCTTCCGTCCTAAAATAGTTGTCCCACTTTCCCTTTTGGTTTGTCCAAAAATAAGTCTTGTTTCTAAATGAGGATATAATTTTAGTGCAATTTACTGGATATACAAACAACTAAAACTACAATCATAAAAAGTTTAACTTATCAAATAAGACTATTTTTTGGGGACGGAGGGAGTATACTGTTGCATATCAAGTCAAAAACCCCAGTTTCCATTCCTGGTCATTTCACCTATATATTCTTTGATTTTCATAAGATTACAAGAAATCGACTAGAACCATTTTAACCGAAGAAATTAGTTTTTGAACACTGAAATGGTTATCTAACCAAAGGAAGTGCTAGTAGATATATAGAACCTTCAAGCTTGGGGGTTGATTGGGCTTGACCACAGCACCACTAATAACCCTTTTCAATTCTTTAAAAAAAAAAAAGGAATAGAGCTACTTAATGTGCGGAAAAACTAGCAACTGCTTGAGAACAGCCTAAATGAAGCTATGGATCTCCGAGATTTCAACCTTTACAACTTAGCATTCCTCCTTAATAAAAGGTATCAGTTTTTGCCAATTTAATAATCCAAAAACAGAAGCCAATACATATATCATAAGATACCCATATGCCAGAACAAAACCCAAGCTGCTAGTATAGACAACTTGATTCTCTTTTTCAATGCTGTCATGGAGTCTTCTATTTATACTCAGGAGATTTAGGTAGCCATTGGAGATCTTCAGCCTTGGAGAATTTTGAATTTAGATGCATTTAATGCTCTAATCTTGTTGTTGAACTCTGATAGTAACTTAAAACGAAATCCTTTGAAGTAGAGACAGAAATGTCAACTGCTATTAACAATGATCAACAATATTTATTAGTCATTAATTGCGTGTTGAAGTCTAATTTACAACCTACAAAATGAACAAGAAAGAACAAATGTTTGATTCTCACGACTTTTAACAAATGGGTTGTCTGCATACGCACATAGGTATCAAAAAGTCGACATTTTTGGACTTCACAGGCCATAAACCATATAGGAGCATAAGATAAATATCACAATCGAACCTGAAACCCAGTAAAGAAATAGTTGAAAGTGCAAAGCTTGGGGAAACTAACCTTGTGAAATTGGGAAAGATGAGGCATTTAGGGGGTTCTTGAAGAGGTGACAAGTGATTCTGCAAGGGTTTGTAATCTGAAAAGTGATATTGAAAGCTCTAAATAATGGGGTTTTGTACTTCTGAATAGGGAGGGAAGTATCATTTCTCAGTTGCTATGTCGCAAACGCTTCCAACCAAATTCAGTATGTATGTGTTGTGCCAATGCCGGAACAATTGCAGCTGCTGTTGCTCTGGAGACTCTGAAATCTCTAGGTATTTGAAATGGCCGGATTGGCTGTGTATTGATTTCATGATTTGTTAGTAATGTTGGAAAATGCTTTTAGCACCTATTTTTCAACACTTTTCATTGCACAATACCAAAATTATTATGATTAGTACAAGAAAAATAGAAAATTATACATTGTCACCAGCTAAGTTATTGACACTCTGATTTTCTATCACGACAATTTAAGTACTTTTTATTTGACTTAATTTTCAATTTGGTAACCCTACTATTAAAAAGGTCCGTTAAGCTCA
Organism: Platycodon grandiflorus; assembly: GCA_016624345.1. Lineage (NCBI taxonomy): Eukaryota > Viridiplantae > Streptophyta > Magnoliopsida > Asterales > Campanulaceae > Platycodon > Platycodon grandiflorus. Next base: position 37,366,515 of record CM028361.1, on the reverse strand, counting down.
CTTTACAAATTTATTTCACACTTTAATAACTACACTTTATCAAAAATATCAATTTGGTCATCCAAAGTGAATGTCGTTAGTTTTGTTGGATGGAAGCCTTCAAAAACTGATGCCCATTAACTATGACACATGCCGCACGTGGACAGCAAATTGAAACTCTGCAATTCTCAATCTAAACCTAAATTGAGAATTACGCTCAAATTAATTATCTCTCATCTTTTTCTCCATGGACACTGTATTTGTTCATCAACAGTTCCATCCAATTGAAGAAAGCACAAGATTTGGTAGCGCTTTGAATCAAATCAAGAAACCACCCTACCACTCCATCTGTCTTCAATTCAAAATTAAATAAAAATTCGTAGCCACCCTTCTCTTTCGCTCTCTACTCGCAGCCTCGAATCCTGACTCTCCACCACCATTCTCGACCTTCTATGAACCTCGACCTCACCTCACCACCGGAAATCTCGGCCGAAGTAGGTATTTAAAACCTTCAAATTTTCATAAAATTTCCAGAATAAATTAGAACATCAAACCTAGTTCACCCACTCAATTAAATCACCCAGCAATTTCCAGAATTGGGTTTATCGTCAATCACAATTTTGTTACTTCCAAAGCAATGGATTTGGCTGAACTCCGACAATGGACAAACAATATTTTCTCCAACGGCAAGGCCGGAAACTAATTGGTAGGTTGTGGAAATGGAATTGAAGTTCTGCCATTGCGAGAACCGAAGGTGATTAGAGCCATTAACGAGACCGCAAATATGAGAGTTTGCAAATAAAGGTCACTGAGAACACAAGACCTCTGTAAATCCTCCTATAAGATAAATTGGTGCCATTAGCGAGAAAGAAAAGGAAGGAGAGAGAGAACTTACCGGCGGTCAAAACGTAACGTTGGTGCAAGGTGATGACGATGAGTACTATCGAATAGAGCAGGACGATACTTGATGAGCTTGACAAGATCTTTAAAAGCCATGGATTTAGATTCTAGGGTTTCATCTTCTTTGCGTAATACAGATTGAGGTGTAGAAGAAATCAGATTTATAATCTGAAATTAGTCTAAACCTTCGTAGAGTTTGAAGAGATCAATGACTAAATCAGGATTTTGGGTGGATTTATAATCAATGCTTTAACTAAACGATTGCTAATAGAGCAATGCTATGGTGACGTGTCATTTAATGTAATACATTTTTTATTTTTATTTTTTTTGTACTACATCAACCGCCGACTATATCAATTAACTAACTAATCAATAACTCCAAATTAACAATAAGTCCAAACAAGACAATAATTTAGTTTATCTCAATTTTATTTTTTATACCACAACAATTGCAATTACCACATTGGAACCAATCAATAAGTCCAAATTAACAACTGAAATAAGATCTCATAAATGTTTTTAGTACAAATTCTTCGACCAATTATCTCAATTGACTAACTAAATTAATCACTTTATCCGTCTAAATTATTGTCTTCTCTGTTTAAAAGTTTCTTTTTAGTACTATACTTTTACCAATTTATTCTTAATTTTTTTTTACTTTAATTACTATATGCATATACGATAAGGAAATACATACTATATACTAATATTATAATCGCTCAATTATTTTTAATCCGCAGATCGAAATAAACAAAAATAATTTAAGGACGAAGGAGTAAGAAGAAAAAAGTAGATAAAAGGTGCAATCTCGGGTTGTCCCCTACGATGCCCACCGATCTTACTTACAACTTGAAAGGGAAGAATAGGAAAATAGTTAGCGAACAATATTTTGTAGCTTCATATATAACCCCTTAGAAATTCTGATTTCTAAAGAGGAGTTGACCAGAAAGAATGTCAAATATTTAAATGTCAAAGGAACTATCATAGTTCACAATATTAAATATTTACTTGAAATTTAAAAAAGGATAGGATACAAATAACAAATACGAGTAATCCAATCGCCACCAACCGTTTCATACCAATTAAAAACAACGAACTAATCACGATACTATGATCACATAAGCAATCTATGACCTAGTTAAACAGTGGCTCTAAAGAGCCCGAAGATTACCCTGAAGGAAACAAATGCAAAATGATATATAAGGATTAGCTCATCAACATGTCCAGGGGTGTAAAATTGTTTTAACATGCAAAAGGTATCAGGTTAACCCATAGAAATGATAACTCCTAGCTGTTAAGGTCTGCTTTCCACTTCTCCAAGATATATGGGTATCCAAAATACAAACACGATGGATGTTTGTTGTCCCAACCATTCTTGTTCGTCCCGAGCCTGCTAAGGAAAGGGATAATTTATAACAAAGTTTTTAGACTTAGTAATCACAGTGATTCAAATATCAAAAGTAATTTCAAGCAGTGTGCAAAAATTTAAACCATAATCCAAGGATAATATGGCATCTCATATAATGTCTGAAGTTACTAAGTGAACGAAGAATATCAAATCATGGCGTAAGAACAAAGAGCGCGAAGGAGTTTAAAACAACTACCGACATAAAGCATAACGGGTATATCAAGGAATTATCAAAGACCTATAAATCAATGAGGAAATTCAATAGACCTAATGAGTTGCGGAGTAATTGAAAATAAATTGAGATGGGAAAGAATAATATGGAAGAATCAATTTGATTTTATGAAAGTGAGGTCAACAATAAAAGCTTTCTACTTATTAAGAGGATTCATTCATGTCGCATGTAGTATAATTTTGACGGTAATTATCAATCACATATGTTGTCAAATGTATACACTTGAATGCACCTCATTGAATTACCAGCAAGAGAACTTTAGATTATTTATCAATTTCTGGACTTTATTAGTTGACCAAAAATAAAGTATATTTGGTTGCTTAAGCCTTATGAAAATGACTTAAAATGATTTTATTAAATTCCATCACATAGACGGTGAAACCTAAAATCTTGAGTGGTCAAGAACTATTAATCATATTAGTCAATTACTTCCCATCCCCAAAAATAGTTTTATTCTAAGGTTAATTTGATCAAATTTAACTAAAAGTTTATGAAAATTTACTTAGTGATATGAAATTCTAAAATAATATTATTGATAGCATTTTTAATATTGTATCAAATGATTAGAATTTAGCTACCTAAAACATAATAAATACTATGTTTAATAATAATATGATAATTCTAAGTTGACTTTTAGTAAAGAAAGGGAACTATTTATTTTAGAAAAGGTGAAATATTATAATGAAACATTAATCCACTTTCAAAACTTTTTAATCCCTAAAGTTCACCCTTATTTTTTGTAACTAAAAAGGCACTTTCATAAAATTGTTTCTAAAATACCCTCGCTTCCATAACCTCTTCCATAACTTGATGTTTTCAATACTCCTAGGTCCACCGAAAAACCGCCAAAGAATTAACAAATTATGAGTTGAAACTTGAAACCCAACTCAATTATGTAGCTCAAAAATCAACGTTAGCACAAAATATTTCATTGTAAACAATCTCGCAATCATGTGAAAACCGCCCGGAGATCATAATTCATAATCGAACGAATTCAAATTCCTACTACCGGCTCAAAACTAGGTGAATAAAAACTCAAGGGACGAGCCGATTGCTTGAACTATGTGAGTCAATACCATGTTTGTATGTAAAATTTTCAACCAAAATAATCATTTTGATCGATTTTGATATTATATTAAATTGGGCATCGGGATGCCTTATATGGTATCGGATGCACAAAGTGGAGCATCGAGATGGACAAAGTGGAGCATCGCAATGCACAAAATGGAGCATCGCTTTGTCCCCACTAGTCACCTTAGCGATGCGGCAGCTTGCCTTAGCAAGGTGCGGCAATCAAAATGTTTCATTTTTACCTTGCTCACCTTAGCGAGGTGACAGGGCATGGTTGCTCGCTTTGCGAGGTACAACTTCAAATTTTTGTTTTGTTCGAAATTGGATTCACGATGTAAAAAGTGGTGCATCGTAATGCAAAAGTGTTGCATCACAACAAAAGTGGTGCGGCGATGCAAAAGTGTTGCATCGCGATACCTTGTTACGATGCGCGCGATATTTTTCTTTCATTAATGACATAATCGCTTTTTGGCCCAAAAATACATTTTTCGATTTGAAAAAAGATGAGTGGACTGAACGATTACAAATGTTAAAAAGGGACCGACATGTAATTCACCCAATATTATACTCCATTATATCATATACAATCGTGGTCGCTGGCATAGGCCAACTAGGCAATATTAGGCCCCTATTTTTACACCAAAATAGGGTCTCATAATCTCACTTAATAGCCCATTATATATAAATCATACGAAAATTCTGCCCAAGACACTTCAAAAAAATTTTATTCTCTCCACCCACCATTTTTTTTAAACCTAAAAAAGGCACTTTGAGAATTTTCTTCCTAAAATGCCCCTTTTGATGATGAAGATTGACTTACATACCTAGCTCACACTTGAAAGCTTCATAGCATTTAAATCGAGAAATATAAAACCTTTGAATGAGATGCCCAATTCAGAGAGGAATTTGGAAAGAAACCTTTGAATGAGATGGCAACAAAGGTTGTTTGTAAGTAAAAAGAAAACCAACCTGAAAGGGTGGGCGAACAAACAGATATGGAGAAATATTTTCAATTTCATTAACAAGACATGTTAGACAATTCAATATCGGGCAACGCAGCGCTAGGCAACGAATCGGGATCGACCGCCGTCAAAGCAGGGTCGAGGGACAACGCCCTCGCTGTCCGGGCGCGTTCCCCGAAGGTAAAGAAAATCAAGTCCCTTCACGGTTGAAATTTAACGAGCATCGCGATGCACAAAGTATAGCATCAAGATATACAAAGTGGAGCATCGCGATGCACAAAGAAGCATCGTTTTTGTCTCGTGAATAAACCGAAATGAATAATGAACAACAAGCAATAGCAACGGCAATTTAATTTTTTCGCTTGGCCCTCGCTTCACTAAGGCACCGATTGGTTCCCTAAGGCGCCGCGATGATCGTGATGCATCAATTGTTGCATCGTAATGCCCCAATTTGTAAAGTGGTGCATCGCGATGCCAAAATGGTGCATCGCGATGCCTTGGTTGCTCATCACGATGATTAATCTACGCAATGCCTTGGATTACTAATCGCAATGTCTGTTAATGATGCGATTTTTTCATTAATGGCATAATCGTCTTTTGCCCTAAAATTGCCTTTTTTCGATTTTTAAAAAGATAAGGACTAACGATTACAAATGTTTAGGAACCGCCTCGTAATTCACCCTAAATCATAAGGCCAACGTATTAAAGTGTAATAGAATACCCAAAATAATTAGTCTTTATATTAAAGGTGTATTTCTATTATAAATAAAACTCACCGCTTATATCTCATTTTAAAGCACACATCTAATACTTAGAGCATCTCCAATGCAAACGTGATGAAAAAAATTGAGTGCCACCTAAAATTTACACATTTTTCAAAGAAAAAACTCTACAATGCAATTTTTAATTCGATCACATATACAGGAAACCTAAAATCTTGAGTGGTCAAGAACTATTAATCAATACAGTCAATTACTTCCCATCCCCAAAAAATAGTTTTATATTCTCGACTTGTTTTGGTTAATTTGATCAAATTTAACTAAAAGTTTATGAAAATTTACTTAGAAATATGAAATTCTAAAATAATGTTATTGATAGCATTTTTAATATTGTATCAAATAATTAGAATTTAGCTACCTAAAACATAATAAATACTATGTTTAATAATAATATGATAATTCTAAGTTGACTTTATGGTAAAGAAAAGGAACTATTTATTTTAGAACGGGTGAAATATTATACAGTGAAACCTAAAATCTTCGTATACAGTGAAACCTAAAATCTTGAATGGTCAAGAACTATTAATCATATCAGTCAATTACTTCCCATCCCCAAAAATAGTTTTATTCTGACTTGTTTTGGTTAATTTGATCAAATTTATGAAAATTTACTTAGTGATATGAAATTCTAAAATAATGTTATTGATAACATTTTTAATATTGTATCAAATAATTAGAATTTAGCTACCTAAAACATAATAAATACTATGTTTAATAATATTATGATAATTCTAAGTTGACTTTCAGTAAAGAAAGAACTATTTATTTTAGAACTGGTGAAATATTAAACTCCATTATATTATATTCAATAGCCGGCCCCGGCATAGGCCAACTAGGCAGCTGCCTAGGGCCCCTATTTTACACCAAAATAGGGCCCCGTAATCTCACTTAATAGCCCATTATATATAAATCATAAGACCAATGTATTAAAGTGTAATAAAAGACCCAAAATAATTAGTCTTTATATTAAAGTTGTATTTCTATTATAAATAAAGCCCACCGCCTATATCTCATTTTAAAGCACACATCTAATACTTAGAGCATCTCCAATGCAAACGTGAATGTGAAAAATTGGGTGTCATCTAGATTTACATATTTTTCAAAGAAAAAACTCTCCAATGCAAGGGAGGTCGTGGATACTATATGTCAACCAAATTATTTCATATTGGTTGATAGACATTCAATGCAAATTGTGGAAGAAGATGTGGAAAAGACTCTTGTATTCACATCCTCCTCTACATTTTGCATTGAATGTCAAAAAATTAAGAATACCAACCAATGAGAAATAATTTAGTTGACACAGTATCCATACTCTTCTCAATTGCATAGAAAAGTTATTTTCTTTGAAAAATATATAAATCCTAGACACCTAATTTTTCCACATTCACATTTGCATTGGAGATGTTCTTAGGCCTAAACTAAAAGAAAATCAAGTTTCTATTAATTTATTATATGCATGAGGTGAGAGAATTGACATTTAAAGTGATTTAGAATAATAAAATGGAGGAGAACAATGTACCATTGAAACTTTCGTTACTGCTGATTTCTAAAAATGTACCTATCTAACTCTAACCTCTTTCTTCTCAACTAATTGAAAATATTTCTTCTTTTTTTTCTTTTTCGTGGTATATAAAATCTGAGGCAAAATATTTATCTAGGTAATTAAGTTTTGAGGTTTAATTATTTAGATTTTGCATATTATATTTGCAATGAACTATTTTTTGATTAATCAATAGCTTATTTTTTAATTTTGTTTATTTAGATTAGGCACATTTTTCAAGCTCGCCTAGAGCCTCCAAGATCTTAAGGCCGGCACTGAATCCAATGATTGAAATTTAATTACTTAAAAATATTATAAATATATGTTACATAATACTTATATGATAATACGCAGGACTCATGAACGTAGCTTGTCAACCAACGACAAAGGGCGACCGATTCGCCCACTCTTTATTGCACTTGCAAAAGCCCATAAATATATATATATGTGTGTGTGTGTATGTATACATACATACATATATATGTATGTATATACACACACACATATATATATATATGTATGTATGTGTATATACACATATATATATGTATGTATGTGTGTATGATATATATGTACATACATACATTTATATATATATATATAAATGTATGTATGTACATACATATATACATACATACATACATACATGTATGTATATACATACACACATACACACATACACATACACATACATTCATATATACATACATACATACATACATCTCAACCTTTAATTTTTGATCCAATGGTTGATAATGAGAGTAACCATTAATGGTTAAATAAAAAAGTAACCATTAAATACTTCATATATATATATATATATATATATATATATATATATAGATTTACTTAATATGTAAGATTCAGAAAGAAAACATCCAACTTTGCTAGTTACCTACTGCATGTTACAAGACGAATTGCATGTTACCTACTGCATACAAAACCATAGGGGTAATTGTGCCATCGTGTCGTGTTCGTACATTATCGTTTTTCGTTATCTATCTTATTTGATTATAAATATAATAATAAACGTTATTTTAACTAAATTTATAATTTCGTATTTCATGTTGTGTTTATGTCGCGGTCGTGTCGTTTATCGTGTTTCTTGTCTCGTAATTCGTGTTTATAATCGTCGTGCTAGTTTGTGCAATCGTGTCGTGTTGTCATTGCCACCCCTACAAAACCAAACCCTCCTTTATTCCCAACTTCCATCTATTCTTTAACTGGTATGTACATAAACTACATTTTTACAATTCTGTCGTCTATTACTGAAGACATCATCTTTGTATCAGATGATTCTGAAGAAAATAGAACGATGCATGTATAATGTAGTAGGCTGATTAGTTGGCCACAAGAGATAAAGAATGTTTCAAGAACATGGCACTGCACCTGTTAGTCTGTTTGTCAAAGAAATCATAGCAACATTCGGTAGTGCCTAAGATGCTGGGTATTCATTGTAACTCAGGTCATCCGGCATCACAACCACAGGTGCAAACTGCAGGAGACCAATAGCAAGTGAGAAAGACAGTGGGGTGGTGGTGGGTGTTAAGAAAGTAAGTTGTATGCTACAAACCTCATCATCTTCTTCAAAGTGGATTCCATCAACTGCACTGTCCTGCTGGAAGTCCCATCCAAGAGATTTCTCAAGCAGCCCTTTGAGTTTCCGGTCTAGAAAGAAAAAAAGGAAGCCCTCATTTATTACTCTTCTCAAAATTAATTATACTATTTTCGACAACCCTTCAATAATCCACCACAGAAATTAATACTGATGAACTTCGTCCTTGCATTTTAGTGTTTAAATTAGAAATGGCATCATTTTTTCACAATAGCTTTATACATTTTGAGTATGATCAGTCCAGAGCGACTCCATGGTATCTCAAATGTCATAATCAAATTGAATGTACAAGCTTAATACACATGCAGGAGCCAAAAAGAATGTTATTACATGAATAGTTGAACTGAATAGTCTACGATTCCCATGAAACTGTGACATTAAATATAGCAGCACTGCAGAAAGCAATTTGCATTAAACAACAATATTCTCAAGCAAGGAAATGACTCCAAGAATGAAATCCAATTTTGTAGATCACAGGATTAAGTAAAACTAAAAAGGTACGGGCTCATCAGGCAAAAGTCTAATATGCTTGATAACAGGATCCTGAGCTCATATGCTACATCTAGTCCTTGCTCTCCAGCAACTGTTATAGTTGGAACTATGCACTAATGTTTAGTATCATTTCCGCAACTTTGCAGTCATCCTACATTCCTACTATGATAGATGACTTTTTACAGCATACTATTTTCTCTAAAAATTGTAGAACATATTACCAAAAAGAGACGATTAAGACATGACAATAACCAATTTGATACTCGCTTCATCCCAAAATAAGTGTCCGCTATTGACTTTACATGGGTTTTAAGAAAGGGGTTGACTCTATCTAATTTCTTTTAATGTCCTCAAAGTACCCCTTAGTGGTGTCAAATCAATGGGTCTTCTTTTTCCTCGCTATTAATAAGGGTATAGTAGACAATTTTCTTAAAGAATCTTTCTGAAAATGGAAAAGAGACTTAGTTTGGAATGTCCCAAAATGGAATAGGGGACTATTATGCGTCAGTCGAAGCGAGCAAACAATAGTTTGAGCAATAATCAATGATCAAGCAATTGGGAATTGAAGGAGAACGAGTATTTGGGGTTTTAAGATTGTCGTATATTGATATGATAATCTTATACACGTTTTAGAGTTACAACTTATATATAGGATACAAGACCTAACCTAAACCAATACAAACAAGGAAACCTAAAAAATGCTGAAATCGGCCCAGGGCTAGCACCCATTTTCCAAAAACTTTGCCGCTTTTGTGCGGCCGCCTTGAGCTACCGCTCTCCTGCGTCCTGGCACACTGAATCGAGCCTCATTCTAACAGGGACATTTATTTTGGAACTGAGTGAGTACTATTTATTGATGGTTCTAATTGCCTACATAGTTACACGTACTAATGCCATGCAATAAGATGTGAAGTATCAAAAGCATAAAGAAATGGTTTTCCATCACATGATTTACAGATATAACTTTTTCTTTTTCTTTTTGTGGGTGGGTGCGTTGGAGGGGGTTGACCACAACTAATCTACCATCAGCCTCATGCCTCCATCGAGGCTTCAGACTTGAACTTTAGGCAGGTTTTATCTGTTTCATATTTTAAAAATTTAAAGCGGATGACTAGAAACTGTTCAGCTGCTAGCTAGTTGTCACTAAATAACAATTCTGTACTTTCAGGTGGCACCGTCCTCCTTAAATATTTAAAATTCCTCGCTAAAAGTTTTATGATGAAGTGTTAAGAGGATCAGAAAGAAACTTAAGAGCATCTGAAATCTAATTCCTTGTATGTGAAGGAATTTGAGAAGTGAAAAAAATTCCATCGTTCACTAATCCAAAAAGCGCATGCCGTGCGTCTCTCTACTCTTTCCATTAAAAGCATCTGAAATGTTCTACTCACGCTTGCACTTATAGTCCTTGAACGAGAATATTGTTTTTAGAAGAAAATAAAAATGTTCACTTTGATCAAAATATGAGATAGAGCACAAGTCCAGTAAAGGATCAAGAATACCCACCCAGGACAGAAGGTCTCCATCAATAACTCGGGCATCAAGCACCAATGAAAAGAAATCCTGTAAGCATTTGAACATGCCACAAGTTAAGTTAGTTGTCCAAGGTTGAGAAAACTGATTCCTTGTTACAAGAAAATAGAGAATAGTAATAACTTCTCTGAGGTGCCTTGGCAGCAGCTGTTCTAAAGATACATTAAGTAGCGATTTTAGGCAATGGTGTTCCAGGTTGTAGCTGCTCAAGCACACAAAAGGGGATCTAATAGATGATTACCTTACACAGGTGTTGCAAAAGCTATCAGCAGATAAACAAGATTCATCCAACAATGTTAATGCCCCCTTCTCCAAACAGCAGCATCTGTATGGTCTTTTTGGAATCCGTACTTCAACTGATAGTAGAGGACTTTGATGAACTGTAAACATAACTTATAAATCAGCAGGAAGAACACAAAAGACAAGGGAAAGCTGCCAAGCAGTGTAAATGTAAGAAAACAACTTCTCTTGAACTCTACATAAGCATGAAGTGAATGAATGTATACAGGATGCAATGCATCATATTTACCAAATCACGACCAATTTTTTTCCAAAGTGGAATTGTTCAGAACAGATGATGGATGTGTAGTAACACGCAGTACAGACAATCATAACCCTTACAACAATAAAGGCAGCATGATCTACATTGCAATCATAAAATAAAAATATAGAAATGAAAATATATATATAAACTAAAGCCTCTACCAGTAGCCAAAGTAAATGAAGCTGCAGTCACGTGTACTATTTACTCATCAAAATCATATTTGCATTGGCAAAAGCACACAGCCATATATGCTTCGTCAATAGTCATGGCAATAAATATCATAATGGTGGAAATTAACCATATCAAGGCCAACTAAACATGGAAAAGAAGATTATTAATGCATTGCTTTGTTAATAAGCATAAGAAGTATGGTCCCGACAGTACCTCAGGACAACTGCAAGAAAAACCCGACAAGAGCATGTAAAGATATGATCATTGTATATGATTGTAGAAATATGGATTTTAACTGGCAAATAAAGGATGATGTATTAGATGAGGTCCCTGGAATTTGTATACTCTTGCAGAAATGTACAAGTGAGACTGAAATTTGAGTAAAATCTTTTGAACCTAAATCATCCATGCAAAAAGAAAAAAAAAACAATTAAAAGAAAACGTTGCAACAAATGTTGTCAAGCCAAGCCTTAATCAAATGCCTGAATTAGATACAAAAAGTTGAGATTACATTTTTCAGCAGGAAAAATAAATAGAGAGGGAAGAGGAATGCGGAAAGCATTATTGAGCTACAGATATGCCTTCAGATAATTACCTTGGTGAACAGCTGACTCCTCGTGCGGATAGGCTTCACACAAATGAAACCCGGATGTATTAGCACAAAATCGAAGAAAAAACTCAATCTGGCTCAAGTAGTGCCAAAGGAATATAATCCAAAATTCACGCAAAAAATCTTTCACAACAGGCAGCAATCCATATAAAGGCAATTAAGCCACGCAAAAGTAAATAAAAGAAAGTATAAGCTATTAAACCAAGCAATGCGTCGTACAAAACACTCCTATGTGCTAGTCAATGAAGAGAACAATATACAGCAGAAATTTCCGGTACCAACAATGATAACACATATCTGCTGACAATATGGAATCTCAGGACCACAAAACATTTGCTGCTTTTATCTTAAAGGAGAAGAAAATAGGAGTGTGATATTAGAAGCAATAATCTTTTCAGATTTCAGTCACATGTTCCATTAAAGAAAGTTTATGCTCCTGGTTCAAAGTTCAGCCTCAAATATATGTGCAAAATTATATCATATGTTAGAAGTGCATGCTCTGAAAATGACATGAAACACTATTTTTGACACTTGATGCCAGCTCCATATCTTCAAAGACTTAAGGCCTTCCAATCCCCTACCAAAGCTTACTATAGCGCAAGCCTATAGGGTAACTAAGAATTCTACGGAGAGTTTAAGACTAACAGAATCAGATTATACAATACTTGTAGCTTTCCGGTTGCTACTAATTTTATCTTTCTCTTTCGGATTAAATGCTCCAAAAAAAACTTAAGCTATGTTAGGTAAATTAAAGATGTTTCTAGACAATAATTTCCCAGCAAAAGTTCCATTAAAGCAGCATGTTGGTCCATATATTGACAGGAAATTGAAGTTTTTATCATTTGTAAGTATCATAATATACAATATCCAATAGATTATGCTTTACAGCTTCTGTAATGATGAAAATCGGGCAAAACTCTCAATACTTACAGCTTCTGTACAGCTCAATAGGAGGCTGATTAAAGCTTTCCACTGCAGAAATGCTTCAAGTGATTGCCCCATCTGCCAAATCAATAACAGTTATATTTCTGAGATTTCTTTAGCACGATAACTGTATGAAAGGATCAGACAATCAAATTATGGAAAACACTGTAACATGTCAGGTTGCTAGATCCATACCAAAAATGCAATAAAAGCAAACTGCAGTTCCGCAAGCAGTAGGTCTTCCTCACCCCCATAGTCTTTCATCAATATGCTCTCCAATAGATGTGTCTAGACAGATAGGTATAACAATTACAGGTTAGAAAAACATCTTCAAAATGTTAGCCAAGTTCAATTATGTTTTGTGAAAATCTGACAGACAGCGTACCTTGTCAAGATTCAACGAAGTAAGCTCTTCTCCACAAATGCCCTTTTCTTGATAACACGGGGTACTGATGTGTAGTAACTTCTTTTGAGGCTCAACAGTGGATGCTGAGATTGTACTACCCTTCAACTGCTCAATTAGAGATTCCTCCATGGCTGTTCTAGGAATGCTTTCATTGATGCCGGATTCATATGCAACTGAGATTTCTCCCCAATGGGCTCTATAAATCAAGCAAAAGATAGTTTATATTATGGGAAGGAGAAGAGGGCGGGGGTGAAGGACGGAGCCCGTAATGTTAACTGGAACAATCAAACAACAACTATCCAATCTCATTTTGGCCTGAGGATCATTAAGACCAACTTTTCAAGAAGGTACTTGGCGAGCTAAATGAAACAACTCAAGGGGAAGGACTTAGACTTTCATTAAAAAGAATGGTTGAATGTGTTGAAAGCAACTGTAAATATAGACTTTGATAACCCCATCAGCAGACTTTCCCAAATCACAACTGAAAATGAACATGTGCGAGACTGCCAACCTCTCTCTGGCTCCTATAATTGGTTTACCAAAGTTTTACTGAAAGGAATCCTTCTCACCTCATTTTATACATATGTAAGGGTATAGATCATTGTGGAATTCATACTTGGCATGGATTAGCAATAAACTTTTATCAACCTTGGTATGTCAAAATCTTGATTCAGCCATGACTCTGCTCGCAATCTAAAGCTATATCTAGCATCTAGGGTACTTTTGATTATTAAAAGAGTTGCGTAAGTGAATAAACAAAAGAAACTGTGTCACTATAAAGCCTTTATAAACGTAACGCATCATGCAAGAACTATTAGGGGTTGCTTGTTGACAACTTGCTGGAACTGGGAGTCTGTTCTTCATTACTCCCTCCATCTCGTTTATATTGGCTACCAGACAAAATCTCGCCGTTTTTAGAATTCATAACTAAGCCCTCAACAACCACTGTTTAATACCATTTGTGCCCTTATTTAATGGTGTTGGAAATCAACAAGAAGCAAAGAAACCAAGTAAATACGTAATTTGGTTAGGAGTATATTAGGAAACTAGTAACAAATATGCATTGAATTTTAAGCGGCCAAAAACTTTGAGACGGTTAAAAAACGTAGAAAAATAATGAGACGGAGGAGTAGTTTTCTCTTTTCCACTTTTTTTTTTTACTGGTCCGCCTTTTGTGATCTCTTCCTCACCCCCACCCCAAAAAAGAAAAATGCCATTGTACATATCCAGATCTAAAGTCCATGAATAATAGTCAGAATGCATAATTGTTAATGCGACACCAAAAAGAAAGACAAGCCCCTGAAACAGAAGTAAGAAAGTAACAAATAATCCCATTAATTAATGAAAGATGCTTACCAATGCGTTCAATGGTACTCTTTGTAATGTAGTTTGATAATCGCTTCCAATCTGCTAAATGGCTTAGTGCGTAAGGCCCGAGTTGCCTGTCAAACTCTAAGTTTTTACTGCTTGACTGTATCTCTCTTCCTTCAGTAAACCACAAAATCAGTAACTACAACATACAAGAAGCAATTGAAGTCTAAATGTTCTGCCCGTATATTGCAATAAAATTTTGACAGTCATGTTGTAAACAGTTTGTACCCTGATTAACATGGTTAGAGCTCAGCTTGTTGTATCCTAATTCCTCTTTACAATGTGATAACTACAAAAAGGGTCCCATGGGTAAGTCTCAAGAGGCCACCATGTTTTGTTAAGGAATAATTATTCAAAGGTGTTATATTAAATTTTAGTTTCGTTCGACTTTCCTGTTTATATAACTAATCTGGTTCTCTTGCTTTAGGATAACATATTTCTTGACACTGCCCATTTCATGTTTCTCGACCACTCCCTTCCCCAAAACCAAATAAAAGTTCAAAAATGTGGCCTGTTAGAGAGAGGGAGAGAGAGCACACGTGTCTGCAGGTGTGCGTGTTGGAGCAGGCCAAGTGACACTTAATTTCTTTGGCTGATTGGGCTTTTTTGAGTTCTTTATCACTCCAAAATGCTGAGATCTTATATAAGGACCTGCAATTATGACAGATAGGCCACTATTCCCTTAAATTTGCCTCTCAAAAAGGCTTAATCTTGAATCATAATTTTCAATTAGATAACTAGGATGTAATTTTACAGTGCTGACAGACATATGAGGTTTAAAAAGTTAAAGAAGATCAAATTCAGAAAGGAATGGATTCTAAGCATAAGCTTCAATGGTGGCTAGATTTGGCCTTATTTTTACTACGTTCTAGTCTTTTAGTCCCAGATTATGATTATCTTTTGTTAGGTTCTGATTAATACATGTCTAATACGTTTTCTTAGTTTCTAAGAGCCAAAGGGTACTCTTCTGATTTTATGTGTCGTTGGAAATGGGTCAAAGTAATGGCCATGGACCTCCTCTATTGACAGGGTAAATTTACAGATTTGTTCTAAAAGTAGTAAATGTCCTTTAATCAAATATGCAGCCCCAAGTTGTTGTGTCAAGGTCCTAGATTGTTAGTTCTTATTCTTAGGCTAGCAATTGCTCTATCTTCAGTTACAGAATGAAGAATATACTGGCTTTTGATGTAATGCATCTTTCTCTTGGATGTGATGCTCAAGAAACTGGGTGTTATGCCTAGGCCTACCTTCTACATCTTTCTCTTCGTTGTTGCTTAACTATCTACTTTCCTTCCCCTTCCATCCAGCAAATCCCAAATCCCATTGTTAATATTCACCAACACACTTCTCTGAGGCTAGAACAGCCCTGGATTTCCTTCTTTACAGGCATAAACAAGCCTAAAGCCCTTATTTTTCCCCTATATTCTGAATGTTCTGTTACAGATAAGCTCCAACATACATTCATTAGAGGTATGCAATTAATCATAGGGCGGTCTTCAAATCAGTAGCAAAGATATGAGAACTAGAATAGCCTGATCCTACCGGAAGAAAAGAGGGATACACCACGAATTACTCTTCCCTTCTCCATACTTCTATTCTACTGATGGGAGGAGATAAGGGACTTAGATGACATCATTATGAGGCTCAGCCCAACATAAGAATCTGTGCCCATAGTGTTACTGTTATGTTGGAAACAAATTTGAAGTATTGAGCCAAGTAAAGATATTCTTACTAACTCTCTACGCTCCATTCCACAATTTCAAATGAATACATGCATAGATTCAGAATTTCCTAATACAAATAAGCAAATACATCAAGAAAATGATTACAAACCTCTTCTTCTGATAGTTTGACCAATCGCTCCTCCTCATGATCCCATCTACGAACAATGACCTACAGAGCACCATGTCATATCAGACGTCACAATGCCATTCTGGAGATAAGAGTGGGAAAGCTGGTATGCCGTAATAGACAATCACAAATCCCAAACAAACAAAAACAAGTACATTCATATAAATTCAGGATATTCAATTTGAAGATCATACAATCCACTACAAATTCCATGGCCTTGGAAAAAGCTGCCATAAATGGAATTCACCATCCCAGTTTGGAAGCAAGCAAGAGCATAGTCAACAAATTTTCAATTTCAACTATCATACACAGACTATAGTATTACAATATGGACAGAGTGCCGGAGACTAGCATCAAGTACAGCGCCATTAAACCAGTGTGCTAGCTTCCTTGGTGAGAAGGTGGTGAGCTTGGTAGGCATATACATTTGAGATAAGCTGTCACTTTAACATGTTGAGTTCAGGCCATCCCACTTGCATTCATTTTTCCCATCATAAATTATGTTATGTTGGCGTAATTGCACAATTTGGGCCTCATTTGCTCCAATGAAATGTGTTTTGAGAAAATGTATAACGGCGATGTATTACAATATTCTTTTTTTTTTCATGCAAAAAGTAGAGTGACTCGTCTACATTGATGGTTGTGTCAATTAATCTATCTTCAGGAATAGCACCTCATGCTTCTGCATACTTTTATCAAAATGAATTAGTATTTTTTCAAAAACTTTTGAAATAAGTGCACAGCAATTGCCGCTCTACATGCGAGAGGGAGACGCAAATAACCTTGTTCTGTCAAGCTTGATATGCATTCTTGGGCCTCCGTTTAACAGCTTAAGCTTTTAAACGAGCTAATTATTCTTAAAAAGGTAAGATGTATCAACTACAGGTTTAAGTAAGTTCACTCATCCATAATTTGGTATAAAGTTTACCATAACAGTTCCATGGTGACCCAAACCTAAGTAGAGTGAAATTTTCTGGCATTTGAAAGCTAAAGAAACAATAACAGTTTGACGGCGACCCAAATCCATGTGGAGTGAATTTTTCTTGTATATGAAGGCTAACAAATTTTCTGGTCAAAAAGGAGAATTATAACTTGAGAATGTACATGAAGCAAAATTCTAAATGAAGCAAGATATCTTCCATCCCATGAAGGAAAGCAAGTGCAGAAACACATTTAAACCCAATCAAAAGAAGAAGAGTTAATATTGCTCTCGAACCTCTGAGGGGCTTGCATCAATAAAAAAGCCAGTAATTGGTGAGAACTCATTGCCACCTCTGCAAAATAATAAATAAATAAATAAAACGAAATAAAAATGTAATGGTCTACAAATAACCATATAAGGGGAGAAATAAGAAAGAATTAGAAACCAAAGGATATCGAAATACTGGATTGAGAAAACGAACCTGTTGGATGAACTATAATAGATAAAATGAGGACCTGGTGGAATCATCTTGATACCCTTAAAGGCAGGGCCTACTGAAAACATCTGCCATATGAAATCGATTAATGCACATACACTCTACAGCATTACACTATAAGCCCCATTAAAGGCCATAACAAGTTCAGAATTCCTTTTCCTCAACTTTTTTGTGACAAGTTATTACTCCCTGAGTTCCACTTGAAGAGTTCTACTTTACTTGCTTGCAACGTTGCATTGAAATAGACTCATTTGGAAAATTGGATGTGCAATTTTACACCCTCGTTTTTAGTAAGCAAGTTGATTAGCTATGATAGCTAATTGTACGGGTAGTAATGTATCCCTTAAAAGTTAGGGTGTTAAAATAGGGACTCCTTGAGTGGAATGGTATTTAGAAGTATGGTGCAATGACTCAAAAATATACTCAAGGAGCTATATAAATGTAAGATAGCTAGACTTTCGCTTTTCTCCAGGGAATAAGAGAAGCCAAATTTTCCGGCAAAAAAAAAAGTTGCAAGAATCAATCTTAACCTAAAAGCGAAATTCATTTAGGAATGATCAAAATCACAAAGTTACCTAAAAACCTATCTATGTTTGGGGCCATGACATTTAAAGCTAAAGAAATGTGATTCAAGAAAAATGGTCAAAACTTCAAACTAAAGGAGCTCCAAATGCATCCAACTCTAATACTAAAACAGCATAATAAAAGACTGAAAAATCCACTAAGATAAGCAAACAGACAGGGGAATGATGGAGAGATTTACCTGAGTATCAATGCCGATGAGGGTATACTGAGGAACGTCGATAAAAAGGATGGCAGCGCCATGCTTTACCAACCCTAGAGCTGTGTCTGGGTCCATCATCGGAATTTGGTTGATAGGATAATAGCCGGAGCGGACGCAGGAATTGAGATAATTTCAAGTATGCAACTCTCCAGAGAGGGAAGCAGGCGACAGACAGTGTGCTTGTGTTGTTTTGTTGATTCTTTCTAGTAGCTCCCGAACCTTCCCGCGTTTCCTTTTTCCAGGCCTAATAGTAAAGCTCAAGCGGCCAAACAGTGATAATTGCTATTAACCCCGCTCAAATCTCCAAGTACAACCCAAGCCCAGTGCTACCTTCGTGGGTTGACGGTCCAGCTAAAAGCCCTAGGACAATCGGGACCACGGAGACAACGGCCCAAGTGCATCCTCAGTTATTCACTCGGACGCTGATGTCAAGGGCGGTGGCGGAGTACGGGGCGGAGGTTGTGATTGGGACATTAGAGAGTGTGGCGGTGGAGGGAGGGCGAGTGGCGTCGGTGGTGTTGGAAGGAGGGCGAATTATTGAAACCGATTCGGTGGTGTTGGCTCTTGGGCCGTGGAGTAGCAAGTTACCACTCTTATCTTCGTTATTCACGGTTTCTGGGCTTAAGGCCCATAGTATAGTGTTGGAGCCCAAAGAACCTGATGCAATTACGCCCCATGCTCTGTTTCTAAGTTTTTATCATGCCCAGGAGGAAGCCCATGGACCCAGAGATCTACCCCGTCCAACAGGTACGTTTTGAATGTTTGAGTTCTACCTAAAAATTAATCTAGCTCGAACTTTTGATTATTCAAGTCTAATTAATGTTTTCAATCTCGACTCATTACCCTACTTTTGGGTTATATATACATGACTGAATTTCAACTTGCTCGAACTTAGTTTACAAAAACTATCACATTGAGTACATATTTGTGTGCTAGAGACGAGATGAAGGTAAATGACCTAATCGGTGGTGAAATTCTTTTCTCCTTCTCACTTATGCACCAAATAAATGTTGGTTCCTACTTCCGAGTCCGGATTAGGTCATTTACACACCGAGCTTGACTTGGAACCAACATTAATTGAACAAGTGGAGCTAGAGCTGGCTCGGTCCATTAAACAACCTTAGTTGCTTAAAATTATGTGTATAAGTGAGTCGGAGAAAGAATTCCACCCTAACTCGCGGCATGGGTGTCGGTTTTAGGAATGGGAATGTTTATAGCACATGATATCTGGTTATATGTGGCTCAAATTTAGTATAAGCGACATTCGTCTAGAAACAAAAATAAAATTGACAATTAATTTAAAGTAGTGTTTTTTTTTTTTGGATTGGAACAACAAATTGTTAGCATTAAATCATGTAAACAACTGCTCTCATTGAAGCTCGTTTGAATACTGATATTTAGTGTACAATATTAGGAATTTCAACCTGATCTTTAGAGGTTCGAACACTACTTTTATGTTACATAGGCTACATAACATTTTCATTTTTTTTTCTTTCCCATTTGTGAATGCCGAATTGCCACTCTAGGTGTTTGAAAAGTCAAGATTACCATTTTGAAATGGAATATCATCACTCTATTTTTATAGCATTCTCATAAATGTACAGTGATCACTATATTTAATCGACAATGGTGAGCCGTTTAATTTTATCGAGGAAATTGTTACAGGGAGGTGTACATATGTGGGATGTCAGCTGATGCTGAGGTCCCAGACGATCCAGAGCAGATTAGCCCCATCCCAGAGTCTATACAGGTGCTTAAATCAGTGGCTAAGACCTTGTCGAGCCATCTGGGAGAAGGGGAAGCAAGAGTGAAAGCAGAGCAAACATGCATCTTGCCTTGCACAAATGATAGTGTGCTGGTGATAGGTGAAATACCAGGTAAAGGGGTGTTATGTACACACACAAAATAGCAAAAATGCACACACACAAAAAAGAAGAAACCATAGCAGCATCTCAAAACTTCACTCCCAAAGTAAGTTATCTGCAAAAGAAAGAAGAAGAAACACATTCAAGCATAATATCTGAACAAAATACAAGAGGTGGCTGGTATATACCATTTTACACTTAAATATTATTTGTTTTGCAAGTTGTATAATAAATAATTTTTAGGGTTAGTTAGCTATAATTTTCTTTACAATTTGAGTTTAAAATTAGTGATTTGTGTAAAAAATTTGCATTTTAGGTTAAAATTTGAAGTGACCTAGGCCTATATTGTTCGGATATAGTTAATTGAATACCTTTCGTGGTATTTGGTTTTTGACCGAACATCACTAAATGTGTTCTCGACTAACCTAATCACTAAATGTGTTCCAGACTAACCGAACGTCACTAAAGGTGTTCGATCGAGTGATAATACACACTTAAGTTGTTGGTCATCGGTGACCGAACACCCCTTAGTGTGTTCTATCACTATGACCGAACATTAGCAACCCAGGTCATTCATGTGTGTTTCTTAAAATGCAGAAATTAAACCAAAATGTATAGAAATACTTACAATATTTGTCCCCTTCAAATATTTATGTTCCATGGTTGTGTTCTCCAACAATGTAGATGATTTTGAGGTTTAGGATTTAGAGAGAGATTTGGAAGATGTAAGAATGAAAGTGTAATGCTTGAATGTGTATTGTAGGAAGAGTGTAGGGGTGTATCAATATTATTGAGGGTGTATTTAGAGATGTTGAAATCAAATAAGGTCTCGATTGGTAAACGGAATTGATTCCATAAAATTAATTAATAACGTTTGTTAGTGTAAGAATTATATTTGGAATAAGAATGAATTACTAAAATCTTGGAATTGATTACTAAAATTTAAGAAATCACAATCTTGATGGAGAAGATGGTATTTGAATTCCTAATAGTTGGAATCCATGTAAAAGGAAAATAATATTCTTCTATTAGGTCAAGTATTTGCTTTCTATTTGTAATTTTATTTGGTTTCAACTATTTTATGATTGTTCATTTTTACTCCTTATCGTCGTTTTTCGATTTTCATAAGGTTTTCTAACTCTTCACAACCGATTTAATTTGTTAATAATAGTTTATAATTTTTTATTGTAGTGTTAATCTTTACAATCGAGATGATGAAAAAAGAATGGGTAATTAATCGCTTGGAACTATATAGGAGAATAAAATAGTAATTATTTTAAATAAGTAATTACACGTACTTTTTTTGTTTTAAATATTTCAACTATTTTATTTTATCATTATAACATTAGTTTTTTAAGTTTTAATTTAATAATTTTTTCTTGCTTTATTGATGTTAGATAATTTACAATTTTTACCAAAATAAAAGAAAAACTTGTTATTGTGTGGAGCAATAATAACATTAATGTCTAATTTTATCATGAAAGTCATTAACAAGTACTTGTCTACATTGGGGTAATGTTGTCAATTGCCTTAATTTTATCTTTTCATTCCAAGTTGTTTTGTTTCTTACCAAAAATATAATAGAAATTTGTACTACATTAGTAATATTCTTTATGCTACCAAACACTTTTAGGAATCATTTTCTCATCTATTTATGTGGAATCTCATTACTAGTAAGAATTGATTCTATTTTCGTATATCAATCGAGGCATAAAAGTAAAAGGGTATACTTAGTAAGAATAAGGGTAAATAAGTTTATTTTTATAATGACATTTTGGTAATAACCGAAGGGGGTGTACTTGAAAATAAGGGGGGTGAATAGCAATTCTCCCAAACAAATCTTGCTACTATCTCATTTTACTATCCTTAGAGCATCACCATTGCAAATGTGAATGTGAAAAAAATTAGGTGTTATTTAGAATTTACATATTTTTCAAAGAAAAAAAACTCTCCAGTGCTATTGTGGAAGAGGGTTTGAATGATGTGGAGGAAAATGTGAATATAAGAGATTGTGTTCACATCCTCCTCCATAATTTGCATTCAATGTCAAAAAAGTAAAATTCTAATAACCAATAAGAAATAATTTAGTTGACACATCGTATTCACAACTTTCCTTTACAATTGCATTGGAGAGTTTTTTTCTTCAAACATAGGTGGCACCTAATTTTTTACATTCACAATGCATTGATGATGCTCGTCTTTTAATTACTCAATCAAGTCGCAAATTGAGTCTTTATTTTTAAAAATTTTTCAGACAAGTATTTATTTTTATATATAAAATACTCCTCGGTTCCTCCCAAAACAAAATGTTATCCATGCCCACCACGTAGATTTATTGCAAGTACATGGCTCTCTCCACCCTCGACTTTGAATGTCAAGAGCATATCGTAAGTTTTGGGTGAATTGCAATATTGTTTAGCATACAATATTTTACAACGATTTAGTCTAAAAGGGATGGGAACTATACGAGAATAGAATACTACTCTTATTTCAAAAAATAGTCTTATTTCTTTGTTGAAAAATTAATTTAGAACAATATCAAATTGTTATTTAATATTGTTAATTTACCACTCTTTCTCGGTCTCGAACAAATGTCCATTAAAAAATTACCCTAAAATAAGTATCGATTTTCCTACAAAGTTAGTAAATTCATATTTGTTATCTATCATGTCACAATGTGTACTTGTAATATGTACTATAATCTAGACACTCTATGTACTACGAAAATGACCTATAAGTAAAAAAACTTCTTAATATTTTGCAAAAATTATAAGAGAACATTCATTTTGAAAAGAATGAAGTAATATGATTTAGGTTATAAAATTTTAAGGGCGAAATTCGGTCACTCCATTTTACACAATTTTTAACCGCTTTAGTCCACTATAATTGTTTTAAACTAGAAAAGAAAACTTTTGTTACGAAATGCCATCTAAACCCTTAAAATACGGAATGACACGCTATGCATTGCAAACAAAAACGATGCATAACATTATACTTAGGCGGCAAAATCCCGCCCAATGGGTGGCCACCAACCCGACTTTAGGACGGTGGGCTCTAGTTTTTAGGCCGATGCAACTTTGGGTGGTCGGCCCGGCCCATGGGCTTACATATGGGCGACAAAAATGTTAAAATTAATGCAAATTGGCCCGAAATAATGTGTCGTATGGTGCCCGATCCAACCCGATATTTAGAGAGGTGGGCTTTAGTTTTAATGGGCGATATAAATTTGGGTGGCCGGCCGCCCGATCTCAATTGGCCGATGGGCTGGCCCGACCAACCCATTGCCGGCTCTAATTATACTGCGATGCACACGTGCACAAAATTGTACTAAAAAGTAATGTGCATCACGATGCATGAAATTTTCTTAACAATTGAAAATAGGCGTCACGCCCATAATTTTGGCCTTCACGCCCGTTCCAAAATTAATGCATCGCAATGCACAAATTGATGTATCACGATGCATCTAAGGTGATCACGATGCACAAACAAGACTAATGCACAACATTACATTTGTGATACATCAAAAGTGCATCGCGATGCACAAAATAATACTAATGCATAACATTACATTTGCGAAAATCACGCAGATGAAACCGCGATTTCTTCGGGTAGAATTGTTCCCCTAGTCGAGCTCTTCGCAACCACGGTGTCGGATCGTCAAGACGAGCCTTGGAACTCTCGAGATCTAAGATTTCTCACTTTAAAAACCCTCTCTCTCTCTCTCTCTAACCTTGGAGACTTGGAAGAAGCAATGAATTATATTCTCTAACCTTCCAAGGTTGAGAAACCAATTAAACCTATGGTCAAAGGTCAGTAGGGGTAATTTTTTTTGAGTCAAAATAAATGAATCGGTCAAAGCGGGGCAGAGGCACGGTCGCGCCACTAAGACTCGAGCGCAAAGACTGGGACTGCTATAGCGACCCGAAGTCATCACGTTTCCAAATCTATATACTAACATATCAAAGTATCTCAAATTTGAACGAAAAATATATGACACTCGTTCTCGAAAATCGTCAATCTTATAAATATCAACCTTGATACAACAACTCAATTAAAACCCAAAAATTACAAAACCACTTCTAGCAACCACACTAGGCTCGCTCTCTACCCCACCTCGCATCTAGCCACGCTTCCACGCACACTCGATCAAATTAACTGCAAAACTCAAATAAGCGATGGGGGTGAGCTTGAGCCCAAGATGGAGGGGATATACAATACCACGAGATAGAACGAAGACATATGATTCAAATATCACTTTGCCCATGAAGTTAAAATATGGACAATAACTCATAAATCAATAAAATCATGCTCTTGACAAATTAACGTTCAAAGAACGAAACATAGTATACATGCTCGAAGCATCAAAATATACTGCTCAATCATATATCACAGTCTAGTATACTATCGGGCTCGGGTTCAGTGGCAAACATGGAACTGATATACATATCAATTATTGGCACTCAGTTCTCTGAGTCCACCAACCAAACAACAACAACAGTAACGGGGCACACTGAGACCGAAGATACCGACTAGTATCACTAAACTATTCCACATAATCATGCTTTTAACAAAAACACGATAAATCCCAAAATCAATATAAACGAGTTATTTCAAAATTCATTTGGAAAGATAACTCATATTTAAAAACCAGATATTTTTAAAGACGATCACGTGATCAAACGACTCGGAATCGATCTTGCATAGTCTCCTTACCTCAAATCGAGATAAAACCCAATACCAAAATCGGCGTTCCAACGTCATGCTCCTCGATAAAGTTGATCTACACCTCAAGCATGTCGATCCTACGAAATCGGTTCGTCAAAACACTCAAGCATCGTGAACCAAATCGACATCGTACCCAAAATATAAAGTGTCGGGTTTAATATTGTAGAGAGTCGGATGTATAATTTTTGTATGAAAATCTCATGGAAATCAGCCTTATTTATAGGCCTAGGGTTTCTTAGCCATTAAGTAACTCATCGGGTGAGTCACAATCCAAGCACGAGGTGGCGGCGTAGGAGAAAACACAAACGATGACTCATCAAATTGAATGATGAGTCAACACCTAAGCACGAGGTGTTAACAAAGGAGAAAGCCACCAAATGATGACTCATTAACCTTATCCAACTTCATCTCTATCCATTTTCATCCTTATCCAATCTTGATCTTATCCACTCATTCGATCTTATCCTAGTTCGTTCTTATCCACTTTCATACTTATCATTTTCGTATTTATCCAAATTCATACTTATCCAATCTTTAATCTTATCCAATATTGATCTTATCCAATATTATCCTTATCCATTTCTTTTGTTCTTATCCTCTTATGTTGCTTGTCCAAATTTATTCCTAAACAGTCCATAAATTATATATCTAGGATAATTCTAATACCCAATTAAAGTATTAATACACTTAATAACTTAAGATAAAAAGGTACGGGGTCTCACATTGCCGGCTTTGAAACTCACTCAAAATCGATCCTAAGATGTCCAAACCAATCTAGATTGATTCTAATATCATTCCCAAGTGCTAATATGAGTGAAACGACACGAAACAACTCCAATCATGATCCAATACATACAAGATGCGACACGAATCTACACATACGATGATAACGCTATCCCGGACAAATCGAGGATTAAACTCGCGCAACTAACACTTGAATCAACCTTACCAACGGGTTAATTAGAGGTCAACACGCTCAACGTTCAAGGATATGCTAGAGTCAAGACAAGAATACGAAAACATATAGGAAGGTCATGCAACCAAAACCTAGAACGACAACTAACGGTCATGAGTCACGCACGACTCAACTTAGTTAGGCTCGTAACTAGGTATTACGGACAAGTTACAACTATGTAAAAGGGCACTCAACCCAAGATAAATACACGAGGGAATGAATATGACGATAATAAAGATGTTGGGTTGTTGGGGTTTCTGAAATTCATTTCCATTTCGGGGCACTACCCTCGAATCCCCACGAAACTACCCCTCGACCATGACTGACGGCAGTCGATCCTTGTTTCATTAGCAATATTCGGTGATTGACGAACAATATTCATACAACAAAGACACAAATAATTAAAATAATTTTGAAAATTATACTGATCTTGTTTTTGATGATGAACTGGGCATAAAAAAAAAGAGAGAGAGATGAATGTAGCAAAGTAAACAATGTTGGAATGGAATGAAGAATTTACGGAAGAAATTTAAGGAAGACAATGCTTCAAAACGTTGTTTAGGTTGTTACGGGGCAGTTTTGGAATAATTTGTCAATTTATTACTTAAAATGAACTTAAGCGTTTGGAAACAAAAATGAGGTCATAAAGCGTTAAAAATGGTGGAAGGGACCGACTAGCAATTATTCCAAATTTCAACTGCCAAAGAATAATAAGAAAACTAGCAATAATAATTTGTAAAACTCAAGAAGTAAAAACTTTTATAAATTATTGAGCAAAGTTTAATCAAATTAACTAACAAAATTCAAAGTAAAGACTTTTTTTTTTTGCCCTTTTTGGTTGGGTGGGTGTGGGTGTGTGTGTGCTGGGGGAGATGGAGTACATTCATTCCGCAAATATGTCACAAAAGAGGGACGCTTAATTCAAAGAATCCCTTACGAAGAAATGCTACTACGATTAGCCAACAAGCTTTGCTGAATTGATAAAAGGCTATAATTTATAACCAAAACTTCAAATGTATAACCAAAAGTATTTCCATCGAATATTCTTTTAGACATTACAACAACAGCATAGCAACCTTTCCATAATTGGAAAATCGGAAGGCTAAACATCTTTTAATTTGGATATTCGACTACCAACTGTTTATTTTTTTTCTTTCTAAAAATTTGTATTTTAAAGATAACTTCATTGGTTTATTTAGAACTTCTATGTAGATCAGTTGTATTTCTCAGCCTTCAATTTGACTTCTGGGTTTCGAATGTCGTCCTGGCTCTGTATCAATCTAATCTCCAAACTGCTTGATTGCAGATTATAGCCCACCCTCTCATAGTCCTTTAAAGTTCTCAAAAGAAGTGCCTGCACAAGTTAAAAACCACCAACAAATCCACAAACAAACATCAACTTGACCAGTAATAGTTTTCCTCTTCAATAGAAAACTCAAACCAATCCGACATATTTCCATAGAGCTTTGAGTGAGAGTTACTAAAATAAGAATAGACTACTTTAAAATGCTTTGATATCATGCAAAAAAGAATGTTGGATGTTTCTACAATGAAAATTTCCCTAGATTAGCAGTGCGATTCTCAAGATTAAGCATTAAGATTGCTTGAACAAAAATCATCTTTCAGAATAAGAAAAGAAAATGCTTGAGAGAAAAAGAGGCAAACAGAACAAA
The DNA here is from genome assembly GCA_016624345.1 of Platycodon grandiflorus. Taxonomy (NCBI): domain Eukaryota; kingdom Viridiplantae; phylum Streptophyta; class Magnoliopsida; order Asterales; family Campanulaceae; genus Platycodon; species Platycodon grandiflorus. Next base: position 37,338,710 of record CM028361.1, on the reverse strand, counting down.
CCAATTAATCAATAATATTGTCTAGATTCCCACTACAAGTAAACTAAGTAGATGCAGCCTCCAATACACTACCAGTCACCAACAAATGACATTTTGACTATGTTGCTACGGTGTCCAACATTTGTTAAAGAGATAATTTTAGCCTTCCAAACAAAATAAGTAGGGGTACCTGAATGCTTGATACCGCAAGCTCTGCTGCTTTGTCGAGGTCTTCAGGATATTTCTGGAATAGACAGAGTCTCTATTAGAAACAATATTTTAGGAAAAAAACAAGTTTCAACTAGAGCTGGTATATAATATAAGTAGGCATTACATTGCTCCATCCAAGTAATAACGCTGTCGTTAAGTCTCCAGTTCCCTGCAAACATACACATAAACACATCAGGTAATCTGTTTATCTAAAAAAGTAGGAGTCAAAAATGCACAAATCCATGTATAAAAATAGAGATGGATTAGCAGTTACGTGCCAATACAAGTAGTTATTGAGGTTGTGCATTAGGAGTTACAAATTGCAAAGTGAAGTTGTAAAATTTTAAGAGAAGCTATTACCACGCAAGTTGGTAACTAGTCCTTATAGATCAGTATCTGAAGAAAATCTTTGAATTGATAGTTGTCTACAAAGAACCAACTCTTCTTTTCAAATTAATGATCCTCCTCTTATCAAGATTAATATGCTAACGAGGATGGTAATCAAGAAAAAGCAACTTGTTTTTTATTAATAATTGTATTGCAGGATCTCCTACAGATGCTAACATTTAAGCTTTTTGTAACTTTTGAAGGATCAAGGCTTGAACTGTTCCAAGGACATTCTAAAATCAACAGTGTACCAGAAAGATTAACCCATAACTTACCGTGAAATATGCAGGAATTTCGGGTGTCACCGTCTTAAATTGGTCATGAGACTCACCCTGTCATGATCTTAATCTCGAGATTAATATGCTTACAAGAAAGTCATCAAGAAGAAGCAATTATGTTTTTTATGATTTTGATAATATTACAGGGCACTTGGATCTCTGACAGATGCTAACGTTTAAGCTTTTCATGACTTTTTGGTGGATGAAGGATCAAGGTCTAAAATGTCCCAAGGACTTATGATGACCTACAGTATACAAGGAAGATTAAACCAACGTACCGTGAAATATGCAGGAATTTTGGGTATAACAATCTTAAATTGGGCAGGAGGCTGACCCTGTCACATGAACAAAAAACTCAAAAGTGTAAAAAAATCTTTACCATAAAAATGCCAGAACAATATTTTGCGTAACATGCGGAAATTCATTAAATAATAGAAACAATAATTCAAACTAGAGCTTGAAACCGAAACTACTAAAACAAGTAGCTCAAACATTTGCAACACTTGTTGGCAAAGTAAGGGAGAATCGGTATATGGCTAATTGTTGCAAGGCAAAACTTTTGCCTGATTGCCAAGGTCCATAAAATCTCATACTATGCATCTGCAAATATTCTACAGCATCGTTGTCTAACATTTAACAAGATACAGAAAGTTCTCTAAACTCTGACAAGTTAGATCCGAAGTATTTTTTCTTCTTTTTTCTAGTTTGTATTATCTACATGAATTGACAGAGTTATGGAACCATTTTATGCAGCCTGGTTCACAAAGTATAATCGCATGCATCTGAATATGAGATTGGCAGAATAGACACAAGCACAATCGAGCTAAGGATGGTCTCAGAAAATAATAGGCTAACTTGCAGTAAGGCATGTCCAAGATAAAACAAACGCTTGGGCTTGAGTTGAATTGGGGTTTAAAGCAGCTAACTTTCTACCTTCCCAGTCACAAAGTCTGGCTTGCTATCCAATATAGAAAACCAAAATGAAATCAATTCTGTTAAAAGAATTAGGAGGAATGATGAAAAATGGAGCAATCACGGCTATTTTAGTCACAAGCAAAAGAAAGGAGTATGGACATTCACATGTTAAATTATGACCAACATTACAACAGTTCTCACGATTGTCAATTGGTTCAATTTAGAAGTATTTTTGTGGATACTACCTAAAATGCATACCTTTTCCTTTTGATGACTACCGATGAGGAGAAGAGTGCCATCTATATTTATGCTTGTTATCACAACCTGCAAACAATAAGATCAATATTGTACACATTTTGGGAATAAACTAAAGTAATGATGACATGTAAATACTTCAGTTATAGGATGTTATAGGCCCAATACAGCTGGCACATCAATTTATCTTATCCGGCATTGCATTATATATGCACTACAACAATTGATATGATACCAAGTGTTGGAACTTGGAAGGACCAGCCAAGGGAATTGACATGTCCAATACATATTGCCTGTGGGGCTAAGCTAAGCGAATCTTCTACGCACATAAAAACCCATGGCCATCCAACCAGAAAGCAATTATTATAGCACCAAGTTTGAAGTAGCGACAAAGATTAAGTGATGGTGATAGTGAAAGAGATTCAAAAACTAGAAACAGGACAAGACCGAAGAAGAAGAACACACCATTAGCTCAAAGCTCAATCTCAATCCAATAATCAAATTCTCCAAATAAAATTGAGGCATTACGTTACGTCTTTTGTTTTAGGCTACGACTGTTCTCCAAATATTACTAGGACCAGGGCTAGGATAACACTAATACTACCAGGACTAGAATCAAACCCTAATCTACTAAAAGTACTAACACTTTCGGATAGACCAAAAAGGCTTGTTTCATGTCACACGGCCCTTGAGCTTTGCCATGAGCTTCTAAATTCAATCATAAGAGTACATGACAATAATATGTCCCACATCACTCAGCCTATATGTCTGATTGCTTACCTAACCAAATCCTTAACCCGGTTGTATCAACTAATTTCTCTGATATATATAGAGAGTCTATTTTCACTACAATATTTGCTTATCCACTACATTCATTAAAATGTAATTTAAGTTAATCAATGTCTTGACACAATTGCCCTTCAAACCTACCTTATTTAATTGTTTTCCTTTCTAATTTTTATCTTTTATTTGTCTTTGCAAATAAATAATTTTATATGCAAAAAATTAGAAAATATAAATGAGACATCTAAAAGAAAGATAATATATAAGTCTAATTTCTATTGCTTCCAAATAAAAAAATATAAATGACAAAACAGACTAAACAAAGGAGTGACATGTGTTATATAATACTAAATTATGGAGTACAAATTATGAATTTCAAATAAATAACTTCAATGGAAAATCAATTAATGAATATATGTTTTTGCGATTACTTAAAAATATTTTATAATAAGTTGGCAATTGTTCGGCATCTTTTAGTTTTTTTGAGCGTTAAATTCAATTTTCTTCAAAAAAAAAATTTGTAAATGAAAAATAATGGATGATATAATTTTTTGGTATTGACAAATTGGCATAATTTATTTGAGAAGATAAGAAAAGCAAAAAATTAATTTTAAGTTATAAAAGAAAAAAAAATCAATTTTAGGCAAGTACTTCATCATCAAACAAGGCAAGTCAATTGTGTCATGAAAATTCAATTCATTTAACTATTAATAAATGTAGTGAATTAGTAAAATTTGTAATGAAAATAGACTCTCCATATATATATATATATATATATATATATATATATATATATATATATATATATATATCAGGTGGTTTCATATTCCTGCTACATCTTTTTCCTTCTTCGTTTCTTCTACTTTGTACTATAGTCTATAGTATGTAAGGCATAAATCTGGGAATTCAATGGAGGTGTAAGTTGAAGATGTGATAATTGATGGAACCTCTTAAAAATTCTAATGCTACAACAGATCACTGAAACTTTATTTGAGCAATCATTACCATAAAAAATATTGAAATTTATATATGAAATCACTTTTTTTTTTTTTTGATAAGATATATGAAATCACAATGATCAAGTAATCTGCAGTATACAAACTCTGATAGAGATTTGTACACTTGTACAGAAAATGTTTGCCTTCTAGAAAATTTCCATGGTGTCTTAAGAGTTGTTTTCTTTAATGCTCTAACTACCGTATTCTACTACTGCAGAGTTGCGCCATCACTTGGTATCATACTAATATCAAATTCAGAATTTTGGTTGCTAATATAATGATCAAAACTGTGTCAAATCATTGAATGGGTTGCCTAGTTCAAAGATGGCAATAAACAGATGTGTAACCGATTCCTTCCAAATGTTACTGAAGGACCATGAATGAGATGTCAGCTTAACCAAATAATTACAAGACTAAATTACTACAGTTAGAACTGATCACATAATATAATTTAATTAGGAAAAGCATGTATAGGACTTGAATGTTGAAATAAGAGTAACATTCTGTACTACTTTGATTAAAAAATATGTGAGATACAAGGGTGAAACAAAAACCTTTGATGGACCAGCTGCATGAAGATAGTTGCACGCTTCCCGTCCATCTTGTTCAGACACAATCCTACAGCAAGTACACTGATTAGAAGGCTCAAGGGCAAATCAATCAAAATTATACAGAATACAACTAGATACCTGTATCTGTACAACTGCTCGTACATTTCGATATATCCAAAACTACAACAAACAACCTACTTCAGTTAAACGAACTTAAATTACCTGAGTCCAGTCAACTGTTCAGCTTCAAACTGATTAGGAGTCAACATTGAAGCAACAGGGACAACCTAAACAGGACACATATTAGAGTGTTAATGCAGAATAAAGAAGCAGTTTCATGGAATTGGGTTTCTCTTTTTTTTTCTTTGTGGGGCGAGAGAACATAACCAAAGAAAAATAAAATGTAGATCCAGAAAACGAAAGCCTAAAAGGATAAACTATGCACGACCTGTTGAACATGTTATGTTCACAGGTATATGTTTTGAGGGCGAAAATTTGTTCTAATAATAATGTCAAAGCTCTGTGCACATACCACCCTCAAGAAATGTGTAAAGGCAATAGGCCATTTTATGGAAGCTAGCTTGCTTTCCCATTATATGAGGTACCCTACTACCCATCTATAATCTCATAAGAGCACATATAGATAGAAGTTAAGCATAAAATACCTTACTACCCAACCAATAAATAATCTCAAACTCCTATCACACTTGTGCAAGTGACATGAGTAACTGTGCTAGAAGTATGTGTATTCTACATATATACATTTATGTACAGATTAAGTCTGGTGAACGAATGCCCCTACTATCATTCCAATATATAGGCCTTACACATGTAAAAGAATTAGGACTGGTTGCTACTTTCTGTGCTACTATGACATATAAAAATGCCAAAAATATGAACTCGTGAGCAAATTGATGATGCTGCAACTCAAAATGGCCACTTAATTCGCATAAAAGTTGGACATTAGGTATGTATAGGACTATCAGAGTACTAATTTTAAGCAGTGTTGAGCAAAGAATACCTTCTCGCGATATACTGCTATCAGTTCTGGAGGGACATACAGCTTCCCTTCATCACCCAACACTGGATCACAGACTGAGAAGAGAAATTTGTCATATTAGGAACAAAGAAGGTATAGGCATGTCAATTCAGAGAAACTCTTGGTAACATTTAGTAAGGGCACAAATAGGCCATAAAAGAAATTATAGAATTATTAATTATATATAACAAATTTCCACAACTTGACATTTCTATTACTACCATTTAACTCTACAAATCATTATCAACAATTTTCAAGACATGCTAACCAAATAGTGTACATAGAAACAAGTTTTCATGACCCTGCAATTCAAGATTTAAAACAATAGCAACAAGAGAATGACGGCACCAAGATCCTCCACAACAGAATTTGGAACACGTCTATAATGCAAAATTGATCAACTGGGAGATTAACTAAGGTGACAATGAATAGAAAAAATACATAAAAAGAAGAAAGGAGGACCCATGAATTTATTGTCAGTAGACATATAATAACTTTCCAAGTGTATAGATGGTATCCATTGCTAAAATTAAAGAGTGGAGACATAAAAAGAGATAATGTTAATTATCAAAATATAAGGAAACAATGAGATTCCATTGAGCAGAATTTTGATGCGCAAGGACTTCTGCGGTTTCTAATATTACACTCACCATAAGTAAGTGTGGGGTTGATAGAACGAAGCTTCTTGACTACTTCCAAAACGGTGTTCAGGAAAGAAACAGAACCAATGTAACCTACAAAAACACCAGCAAAACTTAGGAATCATAAAAGGAATCCAAAAAGGATTACGACCATTTTGAAACTAATGCACCAAATTGTCACTTCAAAGCTTCTGAAAATCTGAAATCGCCTCAGAAAATATAATAGGAACATGAAATACTTGGCTCTTTAACATAAATGGAAACAAGCTCATCTATAGACACAAATATTAAAAATATGCATTACTCCCTCCATCCCAAAATAATAGTCCCTATTGACGTTACACGAGTTCTAAGAAAGTATTGGTTCTATGTACATTTCCTTTAATACCCTTAGGTTATCCTCTATTTGGTGTCAAATCAATGGGATCCATTTCTCTTTCTATCTCATAACTAAAAGGGAACTAAAGATAATCTGTTTACGAAACTCGAGAAAGGAAAGGGGATTTTTTTTTTTGGACGTCCCAAAATGAAATAGGGGCACTCTTATTTTGGGTCAGAGGAGTACAAAATTCAAGGATGGGTGCAAGGCTTGAATAATAACAACTTTCATTACTATTCTTATTTTTTATGCAAGGGTAATGGCTCGTGAATCTCATTTCTCAAACTCTATTTCTAGTAAAAGGTATTCGCTAATTTAAGTCCAAGGCACCAACAACGCCTGCTCTAATTTTACCAGACATCCTTTGGGAGTAGGGGTGGCAATTAGGGTATAGTGGTTGGGTTTGGGTAAAACCCAAAGTTATCCATTAAAATTGATGGGTTGTTTTGGGTAACATCCAAAACTACTCATTAGTCTTAATGGATAATTTTGGGTATACCCAACTTATCCAACACCCAATAACACCCAATACCCAATGGATAGTACCCATTAACTTCTATACTAAATTTTGTCACAAGGCAGTGAAAGTGTAAGTATGTTGTTTCAATTTTTGGCCCCTCAGTTGATTTGATCAACGATTATGAGTTCATGGTAGGTGAATAAGGAGCGGGGCTAGGGAGTAGGGAGTTGTGTTTATTTTGGAATATAGCTAGATATGGAAGAGGAATTACTGTTTGTTCGAAGTTTGGCTAAAACATGGTTAAAACGCAGCTTATTCCCTAACTTGGCGTTTCAATATCGTAGGTGCGTTTTCCAACTTTTTCCCAAAACACGATTTTAAAACGCAGAGGGAATAAAAAGTTTTTTGACATAATATCCCAAACGCATTTATAAAGAAAAAGCCGCGTTTTAAATAATTTGCGTTTTAAACGCTGCGTTTTTAAAATACTGCGTTTTCAAAACGCTACACCAAACGGGCTCTTAATCTGCTAATTGCAGTCGAGGGGTTGCGGGATTGTTATGATTGCATATGTAATTTTGTAGGTTCTCTTATGTTCTTGGTGGATGTTAACACTTGACATCATAGCATGTTCTTGAGGTCCTTGGTATTATTTTTGGTGTCTTTTTATTTCTGGGGCTGTTTGTAGTTAGTTTTGGTCTTGAAAGTTTGGCGTCAAGGCGAAGATTCATGTTAGTAATAGTTGGGATTTGCTTGGAGATGTTTTTCTTTAAGGTTGTAATTTCATTAGATATTAATAAAATTGATTTTTTCCTGAAAAATAAAATTCTAAACTAAATTTTCTTTCAACATTTTATCTAGTGTTAAAAAAATATATTTTTCTTTATCCTTGTTAACACCCTTAATAAAAAAAAATCCTCCGTTTGTTACAAAATGAGTGTCCGTTTTTAGAATATTATTTTAAAATAAGATAGTAAGAGATTGGAATCTTAAAAGATTGTTTTTTTTTTTTTTCATAAACTCTTATCTTTCGTCAAGTCGATAAAAAAAAAAAAGAAAAAGGGCTACTTCCGAGTATTATTCATTATTCGGTAACTTATTGGGTTGTTGGATGAAAACCCAACCAGTTATAGTATTGGGAAGTTATCGAATTACCCATTTAAAACCCAATATAATATTGTGTACTTAAATGATTAACCCAATAAGTTAATTTTAATGGGTAAAATGGATGGGCTAGTGGAACGGATCAAAAAATTGCCACCCCTATTTTGGAGCACCATTCTTAGAAGTAATGTATATAAATGAGTGAAGCTACAAGCCACATGTGATATTCTAAATATAAATGCTTAACCAGACAGTTAAATTCTATAAACCTGTTAGTAGATGAGTATAGTATAACAGCTCGTTTTCTTCAAGTCCTTCAATCAATTGCCACAACTGTTCACCATTCATAACCTGACCCTTAACAGTTGGGTATCCTGCAAAAGCCCCTTGGGTTAATTAAACCACATTGTTTTTTTTTTAATTTTTTTTTATAGATAAGTATGGCCCATTGGTATGGGGATTGGAACCAAAGACCTTAAGGTTTTTGCCTTGAGTGCCCTTGCCATTTCTCCCACCCCCCTTGGGGTAATTAAACCACATCGTATTGACAAGGATTCATGCCTCAACATATACATATTTACAAATTTAATGAATGAAATTCTGTGAGAAGCATGCCTGTGTGATTGGAGAACTGCACTGAATTAATTGGGTCCACATCATATCCCAGTAGCTGGAGAGGAAAGACAGCTGATTTGTTTCCCACATAGCCCTAATCAGGGAAACAAATAAAAAATCTAATATCAGAAAATACATTACCATCGTTAATTAACATAACCATAAAACTAGTTGAAATACTAACCTAGTACAATGATCTTATTCATTATGAAAAAATTACTTAATTGATTGTAGACAATGAATCTTTGATGTCTCTTCATCATAGCACAAGATACAACACATAAAGAAACAAATTATTCTCAACGCTTAGTGTTTCTCCATTAACCCACATTTGGCAAAAAGATCCCGAACTTTTATCATCAATCCGGACCTCACACATCTGTTCTTTTTTTATTTTTGATAATCAAGGCAGCACGCCATCAAGGCCACATTGGACCCACCCATCAGACCAAACCACATTTGGCCTCATGAAACGCCCCTTATCCCACAAACCATGCAAAGGACTAAATCCATCCTCCTCATCAGATAACGAATGAAAAGTTCTTAATTTGAGTTTTCAAGGGTAAATTTGACACTTCTTTCCGATATTTGATACGCATTTACCATGATTTTCTATAATTAGCAATAATCATCATAAATTAAAAGTACCATAAGTAGCAAATTTTATAGTTTTAATAATCAAATAAATTCTTATAAGCCCTTCATTCAAAAAAATGAATAAAAAAGTTTCAGAGAAGTCAAATCAAGAATCTTTTTAAGTAAAAATAAACAATAAATAAAAAAATCGACCCAAGAACCAATCTTTAGCAAATAAACTCGAACTTCAAGCAGAACAAAAAAGGAATGTACCATAACAGTGTGAGACTGGATACTGAGAACCCGACCCGTCTCCGATGGCAAAGCTAAAGAAAGAATAGGAGGCGCCATTACCGACTTCCTTGAGCTCCTCAACCTAAATTCAAACACACAAACCAAAAGTTTACAAAATTGAATTCAAATTGACTGTCTGAAAACAGAAACCAAACTTGAAAACAGAGAAGTCCCGGAACACCTTGAATTCAGAACCACGAGTGAAACAAGAGCGAGTCTGTAACATAAATATATATATACTACATAGGCGAAGACTTTTGAATGTTGCTTTTTGCATGAACTGTTTGATGCCACCTGTCGTAAAAGTTGCTGCCCTATTGGATTCGGGAAATTTGTATAAGTCAAGCAATGGGATTGAATTGAATCTTTGGATGTGGGTGAGAGGGCAATTTGGAGATTTTTGTTTTTGGATTCATTCACACTGATGATGACACTGGTGATTAGAGGTTTAGAACTTTAGGGAGTGTCCGTGTCTCCGTGTGTAGCCTGGAAATAGCAAAAACGTTGACCGTTTTATTTAAGGTTTCGCCGCCAATCCGGCTTGGGTGTTTGTTTGCATGTGGAGTACTTGCTGTACTTCCCTTTTAAGCTTAAACATGCCGGCGTTAACTTCGAGCCTATAGAAGTGGGAGTTGCCAATAATAGCCCGTTACGTAGACTGTGCCGGACTTCTGATATGGAAATTTAAATTGTGCTAAACGGCCCAAATTGGAAATTTAATATTAAGGGTGTTGAAGTAATTTTATAATTTATACTTCCTCCGTCCCGAATAAATATTTTTACTTTTTATTTTAATGTTCTAAAGACTTTTGATCTATCTATTTTTTATCATTCTTCCTAATATACCCTTAAAGCTTCATTTAATATAATACATCCAAAGAAACTCAATTATTTAAAATAGTTAAACTCAATTAATATTCATGGGTATTATTGTCAAAATACATTTTACAGCACATCATTAATTATGTTTCTTAATTCATGTGTTTTATCAACTATAAGCATTTATCCGGGGCGGAGGGAGTATGACTTAATTATCTTTAAATCTTAATTAAATCTTTAGCATCCAACTACTTTATTAATGACTAAGATAGAGATAAATCAGTAATTACTTAGCTCATTAATTACTAAAATATACTCCATCCGTTTCAAGTAAAGAGTTCACTTTTAACTTTTTTGGGTCAACTTAGTTAAAGTTTGACTGATAATCTACATAAATTTATTTGTTTTTACAAAGTTGTAATCCATAGTATTCTTAATATAGTTTTTAACTAATACTCCCTCCGTCCCTAAATTATTGTTTTGCTTTCCTTTTTTGTCCGTCCCTAAATAATTGTCTCATTTGAAATTTTCTTTTTTAGGACATCACTTTTACCATTTTACCCTTACTTTTTCTCCCTACTTTAATTATAAGCTACATATACATAGGCATTAAAGAAAATTACACACTATACCAATATTAATAATTAAGTCAATTGTTTTTCTTAATCCGTATGCCGAGTCAAACAAGATAATAATTTAGGTACGAAGAGAGTAAAATTTTATTTCCTAAAACATAAATAAAGTATGCAAAATTTTAATTTAATTTAGTTACATATTAATTTTTAAAATAAAAAATGGACTTTTGTCTGGATCTGATGGAGTAATTAATTACATACCTTTTTGGACGTCCTAATCCGAGCCTTTTAGATTTACTGAAGATTTAATCCGAGTTGTTAGATTTTGTAAAGTATATTAATTGAGGGATAGAATATTTTTGAAGTATAGTTTACACACTATCCCAAAATAAGTGTCCTCCGTTAAATATATATAATTTTAAAAAGTACTTGACTTTGGAGTATATGATTTTCTTTTAGTATCTTCCTATTTATCATTAGTGTGTCAAATTAATAAGCGCAAATACTTTTTTATTTCACAAATAAGAAGGAATATTAAACAATTGACTTGAAAAACTTTACTTAGAAAATAAGGAAACAAATATTTTGCGATATCCTGAAAATATAATAGGGGACTCTTATATAGGGACGGAGAGAGTAACAAGTTTTATCTAATTATCACTTAGTCATAAGTTTTAATGCCCATAAAATAGTTTTCAACATAAATATACTTTGTCAGTCCCAAAATAAGTGTGTTATATTAATTTTACACGAATTTTTAAGAATATAGTTGACTCTAGGAATTACGTTTGAAAATTTTAATAATTAAAAAGATATATAAATATTATTATAATTGGTCATAATTACAATAATGCTTAAACATAGTTAACTATGTGTACACAATAAGTGAAGGGTAAAATTAATAAAATTGTAAATATTGTAAATATTATTAAATTATAAAATTGTAAATATTGTAGACATTATTAGACTATTTGTGAAATGTATCAAAATAGATTAGTGAACTCTTTGCCCGAAATGACCAAACGGATTAGGTAGAAAATTATCCTTTCCCGATCATAACCCGTCTTGATCTTCTTGCCTCAAATCTGAAAAGTTGGTACATGAATATTTCTTTTTCAATTATTAAGAATTAAGGTGTAACACTTTCTTGTTTGATTCCGATTTTTAGAATAAAAAGCTTGGCATTGTTTCATTTAATTTGACAAATTAAATGGCACGTGTAAACATGACAAAAGTAGATTTGTTCTACACAAAATTGCAAATACTTTTTCTTATTGGGTAAGATCATATAATCCAGTTAGATCCTCCAAGTAATCTAGAGTAAATTACAAATGTTATTATCCTTTGAGTAAATTCTTCTAATCTAAAATAGATTATTGATAGCATTTGGTCTCTCTAAAGTACGACTTCTAGAATTTGATCCATGAATATTGTAACCCGTTTGGTCGTGCGTTTTGGTCAAAAACGCATGGATAAAACGGAGAATATTTGAAAAATTGTGTTTCAATGTTGCGACGAAAAAGTCGCTAAATTTTAAAACGCTAGATTCTTAATTTTTTTCACAAAACGCAAGTTTTAAAACGTTACTTAAACCGCATTTTGAAGTGATATCTCAAACGCATTTATAAGAAAAAGTTGCGTTTTAAAAATATGTGTTTTAAAAACAATACATTTTCAAAACGCGTTTTGAAAACACTGCACCAAACAGACTCTTAGTCGTCTTGTCCCAAATGTGTTACATATTACATTTTAATGTTTTTCACTATATGATTTATTGATTTCATATTTGTTAATTATCTCATTCTTGTGTACAAATGCAATGTTATAATGTAGACACTAATGACAATCATGTGTATGTGCTAGTAAAATTAACTAAGAGTTAACTTTCATAATTTCCTTGAAAAAAATTTTATTTTGAGAGGAAGGAAGTAGGTGATAGTGAAAACCAAACTCATTTCAGAGAGAGCCAAGAGTTTGAAGGTAAAGATTGCAAGGCTAAAGACCAAGAGCGCAATCTCATGGAGTAAGAGACAATTATAAGAATAACGACGATAAGCCCCTATGCCCAAGGCCTTGTGCCTTAAGGCTTTTATGACCTAGGACTAAGAGATAGGGTCTAAAGGCCTTAAGGAGGTGAGGCTTGTTCCCTTAGACATAAAGGTCTTGCAAGGCCTTGCAGAGTATAAACATTGGGGCTAATGATACAAGGACTTAGAGCCTAAGAAGGAGAGGCTAAATAGTCGAGTGTTACAATACCCTTGGAACCAAGGTCCTAAGCTTGCGAGGTAAAGAAACGGAATGAGCGGACCAAAGGCCCATACTGGTTTAATTAGCAAGGCCCAGTCTCTGCCCAAAAACAATGGGGCTCTATTCAAAGGCCTAAACATTAATTTTTATGGTTGGTCGTTACAAGATCAAACTAATGTTTTAATGCTCAAGCCAACTAAATAGGGTTGTTGCTTGGAGCTTCTTAATTAGGCTTAGGTAGACATCTTAGTGTCAAAGCTGTTGATAGAAAGTTTTGGCCTAGGACTTAACCTTCAGCTATTTTCCATGAACAAGTTGTTGTGAGGTCACAATTTGTAACGACTAGACCTGCAGTTTACCTTTTCTTTATTTCTATAGCCTAGGACTTAACCTTCTCGAACCCATCTCTTTTGACCTAATTGAAGATTATAAAGCAACTTCACAATCCAAGATATTCTACGAAGATTGGGAATAATCTTGCGAGTTTTGGACATGCTTTGATTAACGGGCCTTTAGTGGGCTCAAACTTGCGCACTTAAGTCCACCTACAAAATCAATTTTTTCTTTAAATCACTATTCGATCAGCTATATACAAAACATTTAAAGATCGGTCATCGTAAGCATTTTTTCTCGTTGTAATCATCTTGCGAGGAATATAGCATTGAATTCCCCAAATTCGCATTTATTTTAACCAAAAATAAAAAACCCAAATAAAGTTATCGCCGAGTTATGCCGATTGAAAGTAGTGGAGAAGAAGAAAAAGGGGGTGGTGATTGATGAAATTAGATACAGTGGTAAAGAAAAAAAAATAGGGAAAACGAGTCTTTAGCATTTAGCGTAGTCCCTACTCCCCTTTTTTTCCCTAATTATTTATTCGCCTTTCCCTAATCAAATTGAGTGCTTAATGGAGAAGTAGTCGTTCTCTCACACACAAGCACTTCTTTACTTACAAACGCATGCTTGAGTATACAAATATAGTCACTCGCTCATTCTTCCAAAATGTTGAAGTTTCTTATGTTTTAATTCAAAATAAAATATGTTTTAATTCAAAATAAAATATTCTTTGTCTTTCAAAAGAACCCTTTATTGCACTCTTAAGAAAAAAAAGTTTTGCATTATAAAAAACAAATTTGAACATATCATTTGAATTCATGCGAAGTTTTGGACTAGCTTTAGATAATTCTGATAGATGGGATGATATACCTCTTTTTTCTATAATAAATCATCTCTCATAAGACAAAGCCATTTTTCTTATTGAATATGGGAATACGAATATGAAGGCCACTTTGTAATAGTCCATAGCCACACACATATCCAACTTTAAAAAGCTACGAAAAGAACCCAAAAAATGACCATATTTGTTTTATTAAGTAAATTTAAAGCAAAAATAAGTGATTCCCCAAAAGGAATCTTTGAGATTTAATTTTACTCTAAACATAAAGAAAATCTTTGAAATTTGTGAGAAACATACCTTACGTGGAAGGGGTGTAAATGCGGGAGATATGAGAATAGTGAGATGAAGATATGAACGTCTGAAGCGAGAATGGCTTGAGTTATGTAATGAGGAGACAATTAGGACGTCCACCATAAGAGAAAGAGAGTCGAGAAAAATTAAGTGTAATTGAAGAGGCATGAGAAGACTGAAGCGGCGTACTTAATCAAATCATATATATATATATATATATATATATATATTTAACACTAAAACGATGTGGTTCAGGATTTGATAAACCAGGCCACACAAATGGGCAAGATAAATTTAGGGTCCATGATTCCGGCCCGAACCTTCATGCATGATCCTCATGGCTCGATACTATTATATAGTTCAAGGCATGAGCCTTATGGTCCAAATCTTGGTGGTCCTCATGGGCTATACAAGATAACTTTCTTGGGCAAAATTTGGTTGGTCCCCTTTAATGAATTTTCAACCGCTTTAATCCCATATACTTGTTTTCAAGCGAAAAATATAATTTTGTGGAAAAATATCGTCTATTCCCTTAAGAAACACGGAACAGACACGAGATGCATCGCAATTCCAAATTGATTCATCGCAATTCCAATTTGATGCATCATGATTTTTAAACCGGTAAAAAGGCACTTTTGTGGAATTCAAACAAGCACAGGATGCATCGCAATTCCAAATCAATGCATCGCAATTCCAATTTGATGTATAGTGATTTCAAATTGATGCATCACGATCTTTAAACTGGTAAAAAAAGACTTTTGTGGAATTCGAACAGACACGAGATGCATCACAATTTCAATTTGATGTATCGTAATTTTTAACCGGCAAAAAGGCACTTTCTCACTTTCCAAACTTGCAGAATTGTTACACTTACTTTGTTCTGATGATAATACCCCACCACCATCTCCTCCTAGAATATAACTGTCATTTTCATAACATTGCAATGCATCGCAATTCCAAATTGATGCATCACGATTCAAAATTGATGCATGCATTGCGATTCAAAATTGATGCATCGCGATTCAAAATTGATGCATCACGATTCAAGTTTCATGCATCGTCTGTAACATGAGTTGCATCGTGTGTATTCTTTGAAATATCATCTCCATGTTTGCCTTCTTTAGTCATTTCGTACGTCAAAGCATTGTCATTTTCAAAAGCATCAACACTAATATGCCAACTGATATGTTTTAGAAATCTTTTTCAATTGTTAGATAACAATTGTTGTGAGATCGATCCTACAGTATATTTCAAAGTGCATTTATCAGATTCAACATTATAATATTTACCTGTAATAGATTGGATCAAATCAACTAAACCACAATTCTCTTAAACTTTCGTAACAATGGTATCTCCTCTGAATTTCAGCAACAACATGACCCAAATTTCTATTAAATGCAGTGATTTCGATAGCATTTTGGAAGATATGATTGGAATTCAATCACATAATAATGAAGAAATCGAATGATCATTAGATCGACCGTGATATAGATGAAATTTTTGGTAAGATATTGCATTGGTATGGAAGGGAGGATTTACAGGAGAAATTTAAGGAAGATGATACTATACGATGCTAAAACCATTCTTTAGGTTGTTAGGGGCATTTTAGGAACAATTTAATCATTTATTCACCAAAGTGTACTTTTCCGATATGAAACAAGTATATGACACTAAACTAGTTGAATATTCACCAAAAGGGATCGACTCGCAATTTTTCCAACTTTCTTTCTTATTTTTCCCTTTAGTTATGTTGATAGGTAAGTTAAGGCCCGTTTGATTTTGGCTTCTGGGTACGTGCTTATATTTACCATAAGTTATTTTTGAAGCGTTTGATTTGACTTATGAAAAAATAAGTCATAAGTTATGTATAAGTTAATTAAAGCACATGTAATGTAAGACTATAAGTAATAAGCACTAGACTTTGTGCTTATTTCTACTTTTCAAATTACATAAGTCATCTTCTTTAGTGAAACTTTCAATATTCCAAAATTACTATTAATAATAATATTATTGATAATATTAACAATAAAAAAGACATATTATAAATAATAATATTAATTATAATAAAAGACAAAATAATTGTAAATATAAATAATAATATTAATAAATAATATTATAAATAAGAATAATATTAACAAATCATAATAATAAATAATAGCAAGTAAAATAATACATAATATAAACAATAATAAAAATAATAGTAATAATAAACTAATACATAATAATGTTAATAAATAATAAAAATAATAATACATATAAATTTAATAATATTAATAATAAATAATAATAATAATTTATCTTTTAATAATAAATAATAATAATATTAACAACTAGTATCAATAATAAATAATAATAGTAATAATAATTAAATAATACATAATAATTGTAATAAATAATAATAATAATAAATAATTTTTATATAAATAATAATAATAATAAATTGAAGAACAATAATAAATATTAATAACGATAAAAATAATTAATATATTAATAATACTAATAAATTACAACAGTAAAGGAAATTCAATGATAAGGGTATTTTAGTCTTATATTTTAATTCAGTACTTTTTTAGTTTACTAATCAAACAGTCACACTAACTTAAGACAACTCATCAGCACTTCAAAAAGTTAAATCAAATAATATTTATTTTTAAGTCATCAATTATAAGTTATCAGTTATAAGTCATTTGTCATCAGCTAAATTAAACAGGCCTATGACGGTCATACTGTGACCCCTTGATACATGATTGGAAATAAAGGTCTTTTCCTTGCAATTTCTCCCACCCCTTAGAGTTTCTTTCTATTGCTAGGTATTTGTAACTTTACAAATACAAGTATTGTTTTTTAAGGAAACTTCATTCCCTTTGCTTAAAAAAAATTGCGTTATTCACTTAGTTTTGCCCTCAATGAAGTTACTTCGGAACAAAGAGTAGATTTAAAACATAGTCTTCCTTAATAAATACTTCATTTGTCCCTGAAAATTAGTTTCAGTTTAACTTTTTTAGGTCAACATGATTAAAATTTGATCAACAATTTATAGACATTAAGTAATCAGTATGAAATTCTAAAAATTGTTATTAATAACATTCTTAATATTGTATCAATAATTAAAATTTTATTATCTGAGACATAATAAATATATAATAAATAGTGATTTGATATTATTTGTGGTTGACTTTTTAATAAGGAAAGGAGGATAAGTTAATGTTCTTAAAACCAATATCGCTTTAAGTTATATTTTGTGATGCTCATAGCATAAAATTTGTCCGACTTAGTGAAAATTTATGTCTTCAACACTGATTCCTTGTATCCTTTATGTCCACTTCTTCTCTTTCAACGTTTACCATTCAACATATTATAATCTTTACTTTTGAAATATTTCAATCATTCAAACATCTAGTTCTAAAAAGATTTTTAATATCTTAATTCATCATCTTAGAACATAATTTTTGACTTATCACTAGAAAGAATGTAGAGAATCCTTTTCTAGATCCAGATGCATGCTCTTATGCTTAGCTCAATATTTGAATTTAAATTCTAAATTTTAAATTATAATTGAAATTTATTTAATAGTATCACCACAATGATGAAGCAAACTATGAAGGGAAAAATTCAGGCCGATTCATTTTGGTAGATTTTCAACCATTTTACTACCTTATAATATTATCAAATCGCTTAAGTACACTTTTTAGAGGTATGATGCATCGCAGTTCCAAATCGATGTATCGCGATGACAAATGCATACATGATATCAAACGATGCATCACCTTATCAATGATGCATCGCGATGTATTAAAAGTGGATTTTAGGGATGTGATATTATTATCGTGAACTAAAGCGATTGAAAAAATCTATTCAAGCTATAAATTTCACCAACTAAGAAACTTTATTCATGTGGCCAACACTTGGGTCTCTACTTTGGAACATGGTATCAAATTCTACTAGCGATGGCACATAATGAAGTGCATGGTTGGAAAGTTTATGCGCATGACTTGAGGACTATGGTAGCATATAATGAAGTATATCATGTTGGCACTATTCGAAGCCCACTTCATATAATTAATGCAACATGCAAATTAGAAATTTTGGAATATTTCACTCCGCTACATTAACCTTGTTTAGATGCAATTAATTAATTTTACATCCTTGTTTCATGAGATGTATTGTACAATTTTTTTTTTGGAAAAAATAATGCAGTATATATATATTTTTAAAAATAAATTTACTTTTTACTCTCTCCGTATTAATGCAATCATTCAAAGTTTTTGTTAGAAAATAATTGTCCTTTTTCAGCAAATTTATTGATTCTTGGTGATTTTTCTCTAATACTCTCAAGATATTCTGTAATGGTGTTAAATTATTAGGATTCAAAAATTTTTTTTTTCATCTCACACTAAATATGGGTATTATAGACAATTGATTAGAAAAATCTATTTAAAATAGGAAAGATGATAAATATTTCGAGACATTCCCAAGAGAAATATAGAACACAACACTTATTATGGGACAAAAGGACTAACAAAAAGAGACTAGTGCTACTCATTCGTCAAATAAATTAAAAGAGGTGCTAATGTGACTTTTTTTGTTCTACACACATCAGTGTGTTTGTTACTTATAATTCCACTAGTTTTTTTTTTTTTTTTGTCTATACATCTCTTACTTCTATTTTTAATCATAATAATAAAAAATTCTTAAAAACTCTAGCCACTAAATAGCCAAATACAACGAGAACATATTTCATGATTCTAGATACTTGGTGATTTATGAACAATAATAACGTAGTATAGTATCATAGTGGTATATAGTGTATATATATATATATATTATAAATAAATTATAATATACCTCTATTTATGGTAGTATACCAAATAGGCATGATACCATGGGTATTTTCTCAAACGATGAGCGCTATTCACACCCTCCATTCCTATTAATACACCTCAAAAATTTAATTACAAAAATGTTATTGTTTAAAAAGACATTAATACCCTTTTCAGCCTTTCTTCTTCCCCAATTCCAGCAACCTTCTTCCCATCTCCGGCGAAATCTGTTTTCCTTTTTTTTTCCCCTTTATTTCCTTCATCACCTCCCCACTCTCTTCTCTCCTTCTTCCCCTCCCCTCTCCCTTTCTTTTCTTACCTCCAAGATCACGCCACCAAACCCAACACACCCTTGAAAAAAATCAGACGATTTCTCTGTTCGGCCATGGTTGACCGAACAACCGAGGGTTGTTCAGTTAATCCTAACCAACATCATAGTGATGTTCTCGGTTGTTCGGTTAACCCTAACCGAATATCATAGTGATGTTCAGTTAAGGTTAACCGAACAACCCAACCGTGGCCGAATGAAAAAATGCCGAATTTTTTCTAAGAGTTTCAAAGAGAAGGGTGGAGAACAAAAAAAGGGAAGGAGGGAGAATGGGGAGGTTTACCTTGCCGGAGTTGAGGGAGGGAGGAAGGGAGCCTTCAACAGAGAAGGAAAAGGAAAAAAATGGTGGTGGGGAGGGGGCTTCACAGCACATTAGGGAGAGAGAGAGAAGGGGGATGGGTTGCCGGAGTTGAGGGAGGGAGGGAGGAAGGGAGCCTTAGGAACTCGAAAAAATAATGGTGGTGGTGGACTTCACAACACGTTAGGGAGAGAGAGAAGGGGAAGGGTTGCTGTGAGTGAGGGAGGCCGTGAGGCAGAGTGAGGGAGGGAGGAGGGAGGGAGGGAGGGAGGAGGGAGGGTGATTTAAGTTAGGTTTAAAGTGAAATTGGAAGGGATAAAATAGAAAATATTAATCGTTGTATTTAGTAATTATGTTTGTTTGAATTATTATGAGAAAATGTATTAAAAAATTGGTGTATTTAAGGAAATGACTGTGTTAATAGCGCTCTTCTTTCTCAACCATTATGGCGCCGTCCCATGAGCTGACAACCAGAGATTGGTTAGACTTTTAGTTGAAATCAAATCAAATAAAGCCTTTATAGTTGACACTACACCTATAAAAATTTGTCAACAACTGTACAAGTATCGCCAGTAAAATCGTCTCCCCATTCCCCGTCCCCGATTTACCCCAAATCTAGCTCCCTTGCTAAATCTCCGACACTACCAATCTCCGCCCATTCTCTCACCCACTCAATGAAATGAAACCCTAATTTCTGTCACCCTTCTACTTCCTACTCTGTAAAGATGAAGCGCAAGAAATGCAAAGCAAACTCTGCTTACCAAGTACTCGTAGCTGCTCAATTCTGGAACCCTACCTAAGCTCAAGACCAGAGAGAAGAAATTCAAGCCCATTTCGGACCACGTTAACTCTGTGCACCACCTCCAAGACCCAATCAACTTCCCTTCAAGTGGTCGTGGCAGAAGATTAGGGTTACGGATGGCGAGTTCAATTGGAAGGATGGGGAAAATTACTGGGAGAATTTTTTGAAGTATAAGGAAGTGTTTGGGGATTTTGAGTTTGAAGTGAAGGATAAGAAGGTTGGGGATGATGATGATGATGATGGTGATGATAACGGGGTTGATATATTTGGGGATGATGATGATATTTTGGGTTTAGGGTTTGGGATTTATGATGATGAGTTGGACGATGGTGAATTGGGTGATGATGTGGCGGTTAGTGACAGTGTTTTGGTGGTTGAAAGGGGTGAAGGAGAGGAATTTGAGGATTCGGGTTTTGCGCGGGCGAAGAAACCGAAGAAGGGGTTTGGTGGCAGGAGGCTAGGATTGGTGGGTGCTCAAGTACTTGAATTGAGAGATGTTGTAACGAAGGAGGAGAAGAGGGTGGAGAGAGAGTGGAGGAATGAGGAAGGTGTTGTAGAGAGAGAAGAAGGGAGGATGGAGAGGGAATTGCCGAGGGAGAAGCAGCAAATAGAGAGGGAGGAGGAGGTGGAGGTTAAGGAATTGGAGTTGGAGGAGAGGCAGATAGTGTGGGCTAGCAGGGAATTTGATAATAGGTTGAGGTTGGAGAGGGAATTTGACGAGGAGAGGAGGCGGAGGATGAAGATGGAGGAGAAGTGGGAGGAGGAGGAAATGAAGTGGAGGGTGAGGATGGTGAATATGCAAATTGAGCACGCGAAGCAAATGATGCAAATGCATGCTGATGCTTGTCAGAACCAAATGCAAGTTCTTGGCATCATGGCCCGACTTGTTTGTCAATTTTTTGGTTCAGCAAATGATGGCTTGGCTGGTGGTCTGGGGACTTTGCCTCCTCAAGTTCTGCAGAATTTGCAGCATCCTGGGGGCTTGGTTGACCGCGGAAGCCAGATGCTAACACACCTTCTGAATTCTTGTAGAATGTAATTCACATATTTCTATACATATATGTTACTACTAAATATACATAAAGGTTGTTGAATCTGGAATGATATGTTATGTTAGTTGACTTTATTTGTCTCCATATGTTGTTTTCGTAATATTCGGAAGGCACTGGTCTTTAGTTACTCACATGAAAATCCTTTTCTGAGTTTCTTTTTATTTGCTGACTCCGGAATACCAATTCCTCTTCTTTTTAGTAAATGTTCTAATCTTCAAGGATGATTCTTCATTGGCGCAAAATTTTGGCTTTTGCTATGATGATGCAACAGCTACTGTTGGTCCTGTCACTAGCTCAGGTTTTGTTGAGAGGTGACTTTAACTGTCATTATTGCATTGCTTGATGAGAGGTTTCATATGTTAGCTTATGCAGATGGTGTTTTCTTGTAGCTTGATATCCTAGTAGCTATAAATGGTTTAGACTTTCCTCTTTTTTCTAGAGCAAGGGTTTGTGCCAACCTCTATTCTAGTATTCTTCCATTGTTTAGAGGAGGTGAGGAATTGCTTAAGAATGTTGAGCTATTTTCAATAGACACGGAGGACTTATCCCTCGAGTACCATCTACGCACTAGCAAATGTTACGACATAATAATGAATCACAAGTAAAACGTTGAGGAAGGCAGGGGCAAAGTTTCTAAAGACTAGGCAGATTTTATGGTCCACCTATTGGGAGTGTAGGCTGCAATAAACTGTCTCGCATATCTTTTCCTTAGTAAATGAGGTGGCTGGGTTGGGGCATGGGCGTGAGTTTGTAGGGGCTGTTAAGCTCCCTTTTGGAAAGAGCGGGCCTCATTATTCAGGCTTTTGAGCTTCTTTGGTACTGGAAGATGGATGTTTTATTTTTGAGCAAATTGTTTGGCTAAAAACAGTTTCTTTAAATTCTTTTGCAGTTTCTGGGAAGACCATCGTATTACTTTATGGATATAGGGCATGAGCTCTTTCCATTTGTGCTGTACTAGGGTTGAAGACACGCCTAGGGTTGAAGGCCCTTGTTCTGGGCCATATCCTTATATATTATCTTCAGGGTACTTATCCACTCCACATTGTTTCTCATTTGTAGTTTCTGTTGCTCACAATTTTTTGATCAGACTTGGCATACAGTTAGCAGACTTAGCCTGCAGATATCAGCGAACTTCATCATATGCCTTTGTTTGTTGGAAAGTTTTTCTTGTTTATGGAATGGAACTTTGATTGCTTATATTATCATACAAAAATCTGACCCTATAACATGTACTTTCCAAATAAATCCTCAAGGCCATTTAACTTGTTTATATTTACTAGTGATTTATTTATAACATGCAGGAAGCGATTAGGGTCTTGGAGAAGATAATTGGTGTTTTTATATTCATAATTAATAGAAATATAGATCGACAATTTCAGGGTTCC
The DNA here is from genome assembly GCA_016624345.1 of Platycodon grandiflorus. Taxonomy (NCBI): domain Eukaryota; kingdom Viridiplantae; phylum Streptophyta; class Magnoliopsida; order Asterales; family Campanulaceae; genus Platycodon; species Platycodon grandiflorus. The sequence continues at coordinate 37,315,455 of CM028361.1, read as the reverse complement.
TCTAATGATCTGTAATTATTTTTGTTTAAAGATGTCGTTGGGGTTCTGAACAAAATATTGGGTTTCTAGATCAGAAAATCTGTGTTGTGGGGATGGAGGGAGTGCAAGCAGCAACACAAATGAAAGGATTTTTTTTTCCTTTTTGGTTGCTAATTCATATTGGGAGGAGAACTACATTTGGGCCCCTGAATCAAGTGGCATTCTCTTTGAATGTTACGCCCCATTGTGGGATTATATATTCTCTCTGTCTTCTCCAAGAGACAAGCGTCACACATGTTCAATGAGTTTTCCTTGCTAACCAACTTTCACATTTAAAGCTGCTGATGGCCTCAATATTATCATATGCTATATCTGTTATCTCTTTGTGGATCCTAATATGCATGTTCATGTTTCCACAGAATATGTACATGAATTGAAACATATGTTTACTCCAGTATGAGTCTGTTGCTACCTTTATATTTTCTACAAGTATGTTGGATTTCTCCTTAGATGTGACTTTTGTTTGTGTTGCTAGTGCTTATTCTAACTTGTAGCACCTTCCCTTTGACCTTCTATTGTTAAATTTTATCCTCTATCCTATTAAAAAGAGAAAAAAAATTCTATACTGATCGATCTGGAGCTTTATTGTTCCATCCTTCTTGGTTTTATTCATTTACCATATTCTTTTATATAAAATTTGGCATTAGATACACGTATTGGCTTTATGAAGTTTTTGGATTTGATCCAACTTATATTTATGGGCTATGTTTCTGAATTTGCAATATCAACCATGTGATTTTACTAATTATTATTCTTAGATTGTTTTCCGGCTGAAATTCCTATGTACACGTCTTATTTTGTTTCATAGCCAAGTTTTCTTTCTTTCCAAGGTAATGATGGAATATTGCACAACCGAAGCACAAATTTTTAGAGCCATAGCGATGCTAGAGATAGGATATGGCACAAGTTATGGGATGGAGATGGTGTTTAATGAAGTTAGCCAAGGGGGTGCTTAGTTCTTGAAGTAAAAGCTGCGTTGGCTGTGGAAAATTACTGGATCTAAGTCGGACGTTCAGGTGGGTCTGAACAATGAAAGTGACAAAGATTTGCAGATATGTGATGGATACTTTGTTGAACGTGATCTGAAAGGTAATTAGGTTAATTTGTTGAAGGGGGTGGGGGGTGGGGTGGGGGTTGGGGTATGTTTGTTGCTAAGGTAGTCAAACCTGGAATTGTGGAGAAATTCTGGTGGGACTTTTTGTGTTAACAAGGCTGCTGGGTTGCATGGATAACATCACTATCATCATGAAGTTGATGTTATTCAAGTCTCGATATCCAAAAGAACTTCCAATTTGCTGCAGAACTAAGTGATCTTCATCCAAAATTTTTGGAGGGTGACTAATTGAACGTGATTTACCATTATCAAAGAAGGAAGTTAGCTACTAGCAACTGGGCATTTTGTTCTCGCTATTAGACGTCAGGGCACATATTTCCTGGCTGTCTCATGTTGTAGTGTGCCGTGGGAGTGTGACCGCCTCAATCTTAATCAAGGTTTTACTCAGAAAACATACGGAACGTGTTAGAAAGAAGTTCTGTTTCTATGTTGGCTTTTGTTTCTTTTTTTCAGGTAAAGCCAGAGTGATTGGATTTCGAGTAGAACAAGAGTACACTATCCAGTCTAAAAAAATCTTTTATTGCTGGTAAGACTTTGTATCTAACTTTAAGGTGTTTAGTTTTAAATGGACTGATTGTTGACCTGAATAAGTTGAATATTAGACATCCAATCACTAGTCTTTCTCTCCCATTTCCAGTTTCCTTGGAACCATAGCTAAAGGCTTGGTTGAGCTGACACATCTGCAGTCCAAAAATTTATTCAGTTCAAGTAGTGAAGAGTTAGAGACAGCAGACGTAAGATATTCGGCACAAAAGTGTAAGTTTAATCTAAAATAAATATTTCCATAATTTTTCAGTTTAGATACTAGAAAATTGTATTTGTATAAAATATAAGTATTTCCATCCGTTCCACAAAAGAGTCAGGTTTTTTTTTTTCAACGTGATTAATTCTTGATAGAAGATTTATACTCCCCATTCTATTTTTTTAAAAAAATCTCATTTGATTTTTACTTTTTTTAAATGAAAATTTTATGTGGATTTGTTTGTTTTTACAAAAACTATAAAACAAGTGATCTATAGTATTCTTAATTTAGTTTATAAAGATGAAGTAAATTTTTTCTCAACAACTAGATTAAAGCATGTAAAATATTATTTCGAGAAATGGTGGAATTAACGTTGAAATTTAATTTTTTTTTCTTGGAACGGGGCAGTATAAACTTTCTTGCTTTTTACAAAATTTAACGTTGCATTTCATATTTTTTCTAATGCAGTTTTTATTCATTACAAATTTATTATTAAAAAAAATAAATGTATGTCAAATATTAAATTGATGTGTCACGTTGGCCTATACTGACTATGAAAAGCAGACTTTAGATTCTTATTGTCAAATACTCCTATTAAGAACTTGTTGATGGGGAATAATATTTTTCCTCTTCACCCCAAAAAAAAAAAAAAAAGAAAGAAAGAAAGAAATAAAGAAATAAAATTAAACAAAATAAAATTTTGGGAATCTTATATTTGAACTTATTGAATATATAAGTGCAATTATAAAATTATGTTTGTTGATGTGCTTAGTTTTGTATTTGTATTTAATCTTTTTAGTAAATAAGACAGAAATAGAGAGAGAAAAAAAAAAAAGTAGTAGTGGGACTGATGAGAGAGAAAATAAATAAAACATGTCCAAAAAACATACTGGAGAAAAGATCCAATAATAACCTTCTCACATAAAAATGTGAGAATCAATCTCTGTGATATGTCCACAATGATAGCCAAGACCCATGTTTCTATCTTTGGAAGTGGGCATATACTAATATTTAAAAAAGGTTCACATGCATGCCCCGCCCCCACTTTCTTCTCATCCAAAACGAAAATTATGTCGTGACGAAATTGAGTCCCCCTCCCCCTTTCTTCTCATCCAAAACGAAAATTATGTCGTGACGAAATTGAGTCCCCCTCCCCCTACCCCACTTTGTCCAAATCAATCATAAATTTGGCCGTGTAAGCCAACAAGTTCACACTTCGCACCAACCTCTTCTTCATGTTATACACACTATGACACTAACAGTACTATACAGACTCTGTGAGAGGGTTTGAGAAAGAGAGAGATGGGGAACACTATAGGAGGGAGAAAGAGAGTAAAAGTGATGAAAATCAACGGTGAAGTCCTCAAGTTTAGGGATCCTATTCAAGCCTGCGATGTAGTCAAGGATTACCCTGACCATGTTCTGTTGGATTTAAAAGCGGCTAAGCAGTTCGGTGTTAGAGCCAAGCCAATTGAGCCGCAACGCCAACTGGAAGCCGGCAAGATTTATTTCCTCATAGAATTGCCTAAGCTACCGGTGCTGGAGGAGGAGAAGGTCACCAGGAGGGTGAGGTCAGGTGTGAACATGACGGCCAAAGACCGGCTTGAGTGTTTGATGTTATCCCGGAGATCAGTTTCGGAACTTTCGATTGTGAGGCCAACGAGTCTTGGTGGGCCTGGACCTGTGCGGGTTAAGATGAGGCTACCGAGGGCCCAAGTGGATAAGCTGGTTGAAGAAAGCAGAGATGAAGCAGAGGTGGCTGAGAGAATCATTAATCTTTATGTGCAGCAAAATACTGGTAAAACTGTACAACACACATGAGGACCTCCTAAGGTATCTTTGTTTATACAATACTAGTTTTTTTCCATCTCTGGGTAGAAAACTTTTTTTTTTTTTAAATAAATTTTGGATAGGCGTTTGACATTATATTGGAGCCTTATTGCGTGGTTGGATTGCAATTTCTAGTAATCCTAAAGACTAAAGCCATATGGTTGTTGGCCCAATTTATATATATCAAGTGATTCAACCCATAACAAATAGTATAAGGATTTGCTGGGGGTTTGTTTGCAAAGATATCTCTAATGCTTTAGTCAGTAATTTGATAATGGAGAGCAAGAGTAAATTTTGGCAGAGTTTTGGCTTTGAAGTAGCATTTCTTGTTCAATGAAATATGTTGTGTATTTATTGGCGATTGTTGTGCCGAGGAACCCCTTAAGAGTAGGTCAGTATGGTTGGGACGCTGGGGGAAGGGTGTTATGTCCACCACTCCGTGTTGGGGTGGGGGCAGGGATATGTCCTCCAACTCTGGCAGTTGATGCCCTACGACTTTTGTCAGATCCATTGAGGCTTTCCCCATTAGCCTGGGTTGTTAGACATGTGACTCATGCCCTTATGTGCATGTGATATCGACCTTCCCGATCAAGGATTACTGGGGATGTCAAGTTGGTTGGTGGATGGGCGCACGTTGCTTGGGAAAACGCATGATGTCCGAGTAAACCCACCCGTTGTGACTATAACAGATCAACATATAGAAATAGAACTCGCATTCATAGAAAAGGAGGTGGCTTTAGCGGATCTAATCAAAGCGGAGCAGAGGAACATATAAAACATTTGATTTGGTTCTCGTTTCAGAGCTAGCTTTCATAAAAAAAAAAAAAAGGAGGTGGTGGTTTTAACGGATCTCATCAAAGCGAAGCTGCGCAACATATAAAACGTTTGACTTGGTTCCCGTTTTTGAACTGTTTGTATAAAGAAGGAGGTGGTTTTAATGGAGCTCATCCAATTTGTCTATTAGGATTTGAACTTTAAGGTCTTGAATTATAGACCATGTCTTTTCCCTAGTTACTTAAAATATGAAGTCCTAAATGCATGCATTTTTATCTGAAAAATGTTTCGTAGAATCAGATTTTGTGCATCCAAAGTACTAGTGCTTGTGATTAGATCAATTACGACAATTTCAATACATAAAAAAAAAAAAAAATTAGTTGAACACCCTTTTTCCTTTTCTTAGGACGCACCCTACTCAACAACCAAAACAAATAAATAAAAAAAAAAAAATAAAGAATAACCAAATAAAAAAACAAAAAGAGTTAAAATACAACTAGCCATAGCCACCATTTCAAAGGAGAAACCTTCATGACTTGGATGAAGACACCAATTTACCACCATTGCCACGCTTGGAAGGAGGTGTTTCGGGCAACAGATTCCCCTGCGAGTCGTACAAAATCCTCCCCGAAAAATCCACAGGCTGACACCGCACTCCCATAATGATTGTTCTCTTCCACACTGCCTCTTCTTCGTTATCGTCGCCTTCTTTGGTGTCATGAACTTTCCTCCACGAGACCATCTTAGCCATCAAAAGAGCTTTACTACTTATGCTGCTCCCCAACTTGGACAGACCGGGATTCCTCTCGCCCAACTGCATCGTGCTCTTCTCTTTCTTTCCCCGTTTATGAGAAGCACAAAGAAAAGTTACGATCGAAAACACAGAAAGAATTCCAATGAAAGCTATGAAAGCATGTAAAGGTAATAAGATGAAGCCAAGCTTTTTCATGGGAACATTTGAAAGGAACCTTGCCATGAGTCTATAACACAGAGAAGAGAATGTTGATGGATATTAGATATAAGATAGTATATGAATGAATAAGCAAGGGAGTCCAAAGGCATGTAGTAGTAATTAATGGAGGAGGAGACAAGTTTGGATTGTTGATATATTTGTATGTATTACTTTGGCTTTGGCTTTGGATTATAAGACGCGGACTAACGCAATTCAAATGAACAGTCGTTGTACGAATGATGTTTAAAATTACATGGAAGACCTTTGTAGTTCCACTTGAAGAGTGCTTGCTTAGCAAATAAAGGAGGGGGTTGGATGGTAATTTAGACTCGTATTGACGTTGACATAACTGAGTGCACTCCGGGGTCAAGTGGATGTTATCGTGTTTTAATGGGCAGTTGACTTGACGTGTTGACTTACTATTGTCTCTCGATGTCCCGTTTATTACTTGCCTGATTTGTTGTGGAATTAATTTTTGATTTTTTGAGAATCATAATTTTTGGGGAATTCTTTTATTAGCATGTAAATGAAATAAAACCTTACTTGAAGTGACTAAAATAGAAATAAAATTCAATTATGATTATTTGAAAATCAATTGTCATAATTTTTTAGTTATTCACTACATTATTATATTTTACTTTAAACTAATTCATGTTTGGACAAAACTACCTCTTAATTACTTACCATATTAAGTTGACTAATACAATTACTTTTCTAATTACCTTCTAACATTATTTTCTAGTTCAAAACATCAATGAAATATATAGTTACTTTTTTTTTTATTTTTTATTTTCACTTCCAAAGATACGTTTAATTAATTAAAGCTTATGACCGAAGTCATGTTGCATAATAAAAAAATTAATAAAATAAGAATATTTTTTTTATCTACCAAGCTTTGAGAAAATATGTGATCTTTGGTTATTAAAATAAAAAAATTAATAGTAAAATTTAAAGGATATAGTTGTAAAAATTTATTCCAATGATAAAACTAAAGTGTGATAATCGTAAGATTTTAGTACCTTTCGCCTACCTATACAATTGATTTCAAATTTTATTATTGGGTTGATTGAAGCCAATAATGATCAATTTAATACCTACCATATTGCTATTATTGAATTGATTTATTGAAATAATATTTTTTAAATTAAATTAATTAATTATTTTATTTTATTAATAAAATTGACATTTTCTAAAATTTTGGTAGACAAGTACCTTAATTATATTATTTTTTAAATAATATAACACGAAATGCAAGTTATAAGCATAATTGACTAAATATATTTATTTCGAAAAAAATAAAAACAACTAGCTTATTGTTGATGTGTTGAGAATTAAAAAGTAATTTAGAAATAAAACATTTTACTCCACTTCAAATGACAAGTATTTAAAGGGTAATTATGTCCAAACATAAATTAGTTTAGAGTACAGAGTAATGACGTAGTGAATAAGCAAAAAATATAGTGAAAATAGCTTCTCCCTATTTTTTATTTCAATAGTATGATTCGGGGCATTCTTTTGCTACAATTTACTCTATTGAGATGGAAAAATAAGGGTAATATTGACATTTTTCCTTCTATAATCAATTTCGAGCATATGGAACCAATTAAAGATACCAAAATCTCTATTTAACAAAACACATTAGTCTCTGATTTCACTTTCGAATTAATTAATTCTTTTTTATAAAATCAGAACCAATACAAGTTGTTAGCAAATACTCCCTCCATTTTAGGCAAAGAGTCCACTTTCCTTTTATAGAAATCAACATAAGACTAAATCAAATAAAAAATTTACATACTTTACTTATGTTTTAAGAAATAAAATTTCATTAATTAAAAATTATCTTAATAATACTTTGGATTACAACTTTAATAACTTTATAAAAATCGCTAGATTTATGTTAATTATTGGTCAAACTTTAGCTTAGTTGACCAAAAAAAGTCAAACATGTACTCTTTCCCTGGAACGGAGGGAGTAATTATCAGATTATGGCGTACACTTGTTAAGATTTCTCAATTAAAAATATTATTACATTTTGAGCTATATATTAATAATTATTTTCAATGCATTAAGAATAATTTTTAACGCAACTGTTGGTGTTAAAGAAGAAAACCCAATTGCAATAGGTAGGGCTTTGAAGTTGAATATTTGAAAGCGTTGTGATGTCGGTAAAGAGCTGAGATTGAGTTTGAGATTGAGACTTATCTAGTTTAGTCTACTTTTACTATTTGCTTGGTTTGGGCATGAAGAAATAAAATGGAGATGCTTCTAAGCAAAGACCACTTTTAAGTTTTATCTATCCTCCTAACCGAACGCATCAGATTTTATATATATATATATATATATATATATATATATATATATATATATATCTCTGTGTGTGTGTGTGTTATGTAGTATTAAAACTTAAAAGGGGGTTAATGCATCATTGGTTTTTAGAGTTTGGATTTGTACACGATCAGTCCTCAGTGTTAGAAAAGTCCCACCACCGATCAAAGTATGCAGTTTTCACACAACGTTGGTCCCTATGATAGACGGCGTTAGGGTTGGGACCGTTAAGTGGGCATGTGCGAACTCACGTGATTTCTAGTGAAGACGAAATTGTCTTTTCCACCTTCTCCTTCTTCAACCTCACCGGTGATCCTTCTTCAACCTCACCGATATCCTTCTTCAACCTCACCGGGTAACATCACCAGTGACCCTTACAATAGCTTGACTTCATGGGATCCAAACAGGAGCACTTGCCAAGATTACAGTGGTGTGTTTTGCAATCCTTTCAGAAATGTGTATAAAATTGTGTTGTGGAATACTAGTTTGGGTGGAATCTTGATTCCAGAATAATCAAAGTTGAAATCTTTAACGATTTTGACCTTTTTCGGGAATCGATTTACCGGAAACATATCGTTGGAGTTTGGGGGAATTGACACATCGTGGAAGAGTAATTTAAGTTCCAATGCATTGTCTAGGTCAATTCCTAAATTTTTAGGGGATTTGCCCAATATTAGATTTGTCAAACAATGGGTATAATGGGGGAATCCCATTGAATTTGTTTCGGAATTGTGTTAAAATGAAGTTCATTTCTCTAGCCAGGAATAGTCTTTTTGGCTCAATTCCTTTGTCAATCACTAATTGTTCAAATCTCGAAAGGGGTGGATTTCTCATTCAATGGATTGAGTGGTGGATTTCCTCCACAAATTTGTGACCCTCCTGGATTGGTTAACTTGTCATTGAGAAGCAATGTGTTGACAGGAAATGTTCAAGAACAACTTTTGGGTTGTGAAAATTTAGTGCTTTTGAATCTTGGTAGCAATTCCTTTACGTACGGGGTTTGCTCCATTTGAGGTTCTTGGACTGGAAAATCTTTCTTATTTCAATGTTTTCATTAATAGGTTAATTGAAGAAGGAGAAGGTGGAAAAGACACTTGTGCCCTCACTAAAAATCACATGAGTTTGCACATGCCACTTAATGGTCCCAGTCCTAACGCCGACCATCACAGGAACTAACGGTGGTGAACGAAAATTACACACTTTAGTCGTGGTGAGACTTTTCTAACATTGGGAAATGATTGTGTACAAGCCTAAACTCCGGGGACCAATGGTGCATTTAACCAAAAAAAAAAAAAAGTGGATTGAACTTGCTTGATATTGACATGCGCCCAAGCCCATATCATGAGGTGGGGAATCCCTATCCCATTGGCCTGCTGCCTGATTTTTTTTTTTAGGGTTGGAGTTTCGTCGCTGCTGCTGCTGACAGCTGACCTATTATTATTGGGTTTTAGAGATTGTTTGTTAGACTAATACAGTGGGGTTTTGGGCCATAGGCCATCTCTTAAGATCCCTCAAGTCAAACAGGACACATTACGAAAAAGACACACACACATACACGCGCGTAGTTTAACTCAACTGGTTCGCAGAGAGACTTGAAGGAACTAATTGTTTCTTTAATTGTTCGATTCTCGATCAGGTGAGTCAAAATTAATTTAGGGATTAAACCCTTAGAACAACCACAATGGTTGTCTTTACCACCCCTCTAAAACTTATTTTAGAATTTTTAACCCTCCCTTGATCCCACAGTAGACACTCTAGTCCACTCTATTTCTCTAAAATCAACTAATCGCCCCTCTAAATATGGAGTGCTTTGTAAGTGAATAGGAGACAACCTTTTCACTCACATCCGTGAACCCCACAACCACCACATCCACCAAAATCCCTTCTCTCTCCTCAATTTATGAAGGAAAAATAGAATAATAGTAGTTGAGATAAGAGAAATTTAGTTTTTAGAGAGTTGTATAAAATGTGCTTGTTGAGTAAATTTTTTTAGATTGTTAAAAAAGTGAAACTGGAACAGAAAACGAAGTGTTTAGAGTGTGATTTAAGGTGTTCTTATTGTAAATGCTCTTACCCTCCTATATATATATATATATATATATATATATATGAGACATTTTCTTTTTTTAAGTAAAAGGGGTCAACTGACCGCTTTTTATAAGGTAGCCGATCGAGTCTCTCTGTTTTCTCTATTTGTTCTACGACTATACCTTGGGCATGAGTCACTGCATTTTGTCTATTTATTCATTCCATCCATCCATCCATCCGTCCAAAGGCGTAAAATCTCAACACATTAATTAATAAACTTTATCCAATAATTAGAAAAAAAAAAAAGGTTTTAATTTGGTGTATCCCGTACATAAGGGGTCGAATAGTTGGTTAATCAGGCTAGGGGCGAGGCAGATGCTTTCTTTGACTAAAAATGGTTAACTTAAGTAGAGGTGTGAATTGAAGCGGTCAAATTAACCAAAAAAGATGAAGAAAGAAAGCTAAAGAGTGGATGGAGAATTATTACATTATTAATAGAAAGGCATAGATAGCCGCATAGTACATTTTGGTGCTTGCAAATAATTCTACATATAATTAAAACCAAGGACAAAATAGTAAAAACGAAAGAACAACATACATACATACATAGTGATATATATATATATATATATATATATATATATATATAGTACATGAGTAGTCCTCCCAAGGTATAAAATTAAAAAGCTGAGAGGTACATACATATCCATACAGGTTTATTTTTATTATTGTAGGGGATTTAGGAGAAGTGGAGAAGGATGAGATGCGAAGATTGATTGATCAAATTCAAATTCAAATTCAAATTTTAAATGGGTATGGCTCTGTTGACGGTAGGATAGACTACGGTGGCAGGATGAGCCATGATACGTCGACCCTTCATGTGGCGGAAGCAGTAAACCAGAGCCCCAACGGGCCACTCCACTATGGCGGCAACCGCAAATGCCAGGCACCCAAGTGTTGGCCCAACCACCTTGCACCTGCAGGGGTTGCTTCTCGTCCCACACTGCACGCATATTCCCATGTTATTGTGATTGATCTCGTGACTCTAGAGAGAGAGAGAGAATGACTTTGACGGACTGACTTGTAGAAAGAAAACTTAGAGACAAAATGGACAAGTTGTTGTTGTTAGAGTTTTTGTTTGACTGATCGATATTTGATATTTTCTTTTATATATATAGAGGGGGTGAGGGGGGAGGGGCTATGGCAGTTTTTTATTGTATTAGCTTATTAAGGATAGAGGGTTTTTAGGACGGTAGTGGGAGGAGGTTAGCTACGTGTTGCCTTACCACTGTGATAGCTCCTACACGTGTTCATTGTCTGTCGGTAGGATACTCTTTGACAGATGTCGGCTGTTTATTGATTTGGTGCTAATTTTGTTGTAACTGCTGTACTGTTTCCAAAGATTCCTCGATTTTTATTTCTATTTCTAGTCCACCTCACCTAGACCTAGCAAAGCTTGTGTGATTTTTTTTTTTTTTTTTAGTAGAGTAATGATATGGGTACTAAATTTTTTTATACTAAATAATATGTATTTTGATGTAGTACAAAATATAAAATTAAAAATTAAAATTAATGCATCACATCACCTATTACATTAGATGATATATCATTTGGTGTAAAAATTTTAGTATTCTTTAGGTATGCATAGCATTACTCTTTTTAGTATGTCCAACACAGCAGAATGCCTAAATAGTTCTATTTTGTGGTTTTATATCATCATTGGCGCTAAACGCAGCTCTTGCAAAATTACTAATTTGCTCTTTTCCCTAATAATTTAACTAATTTACAACACCCCCTACAATTTTTTACAACAATCCCTCTACATTTTTTGGTTTTTACAGCAGCCCCCCTAGAATTTAATTTTTACAACAGCCCCCTACACCTTACAATGTTACACTTTCCCACCTATAATGTTACACTTAGCCCCCCACAAAATTATACTCCCTCAGTCCCTAAACTATTGTCTTGTTTGACCCGGTACAAGAATTAAAAAAAAATTAATTGACTTGATTATTAATATTGGTATAGTGTGTTGTTTTCTTTAATGCTTATGTACATGTGGCCCATAATTAAAGTAGAAAGAACAAGTAAGGGTAAAATGGTAAAAATAATGTCCTAAAAAAGAAAGTTTCAAACAAAATAATTATTTAGGGACGGACAAAAAAGGAAAAGAAAACAATAATTTAAGGATGGAGAGAGTATAAAATATCTCTCTCATCTCTTAGATCTCACACTCTCTCTCTCACTTTCTCTCTCAACGGAAGATCCTCACTCTCTCTCATACACTAAATTTTTGGAACTATCTGTCTAAATATCTACTAACTCGAAAGGGGGATCCAGCGCAGATAAATTAGAGGTAATTTTGAATTTTTAGTCCAGTTATTTAGTTGTTAGTTAATTTTTTTGGCTTAATTATTTGCTTCAAAATTGTATGTTTTTGTTAATTATATTTTGCGTTAAATATGATTTTTTTGGCTTAGATATTTGCGTTAAATATACATTAAAAAAAAAAAGAAGAAGATGACATGCACTTGGACCAGTCGCATGTCTAGGGGTGCATGAGCCTGGTCTAGGTGCATGTCCCCCCGTTTTTCGTTTCTTGTACTTTTACCAACTAAATATTTAAAATTTTGAAAAATTGGTACTTTACCCCCTGAGTTTGTTAGTTTTGTTAAATTGTTTAAGTAAATAGAAATTTACAATTTCCCCCTCTCACTTTGTTAATTTGGATGACATGTTTAACTGAATGGAAAATTTGCACTTTACGACCCTTAGTTTAACTTTGTAAGCTTTTATGTTTTATATATAAACACATAAGTTCATTTTAATTGATACGTTAAATAAATATTTGTTGTGAGTCTATTAATTGAATTAATATTATTAGTTGTATTATTTACAGTTAATTAATATTAAAGGTTACTTATAATTGTTTAAATAATTATTTGTTGTGGGTCTATTAATTGAATTAATATTATTAGTTGTATTATTTACAGTTAATTAACATTAAATGTTGCTTATAATTGCTTAAATAAATATTAATTTTAGGTCTATTAATTGAATTAATATTATTAGTTGTATTTTTTACAATTAATTAATATTAAATGTTTCTTATAATTGATTAAATAAATATTTATTTTGGGTCTATTAATTGAATTAATATTATTAGTTGTAATATTTACAATTAATTAATATTAAATTTTGATTATACACGCTTATATATTTACAGGATTGTGAGCATATAGATGAAACATTTTATCCGGATCTGAGCGGGTGTTTTGTTACAAACACGATATTTGAGAGTAAAAAGACGACGGGTTTATGAATTATTGATACAGGTAAAATAATATGTATTTCGTAATCAAGCGGCATAGAAGTAGGAATAAATACACTATTGTGTGTTTGATTGCGAAAGAAGTGGATCTCCCAGATATACTGGAAATGCTGATGAGAGTGAAAGAAAAGTCCGCGGGTCGAAGAAAATAGGTTGTCCCTTTGAGGTTATTGTAGTCGGTGGTAATATTTGGAAAGTGCATGTTGGCGAGAATTGTCGACACAACCACCGAGTTACTCCGTATGGACAATGGTACAGATCGAGATGCATGGTCACTGAAAGAAGATTATGAACTAGTTAAACAATTTACCCAAGAAAATATGAAGCCGAAGCAAATTAAGAATCATCTGCTTACTATAGATCCCGAGAATGTGACCTTGCTATGCTAAGTTCAGAATTTGGTACAGAAAGTCTGAAGGGATAGCATGGGGGAAGCAACACCAATGTAACATTTCTTCAAAATGATGTATGAGCATAACTACCACTATTGGGAAGAATTTCACGATGATTCGGTAATTCTCAAATACGTCATGTTAATGCACCCAAAGTCAATTGATTTGTTACAAAATTTTTCATACGTTCTCATTTTGGATGCAACATACAAAACAAATAAGTACAAGTTGCCGTTGTTGGAGATTATTGGAGTGACACTATTGGAGTGACACCGAAGGGAAATAATTTCACGTCGCGTTCGACTTCATTCGTGGCGAGACCACTGATTCTTTCATGTGGGTATTGGAAAAGCTGCAAAAGTTATTTGAACTTCTAGAGATTTATCCACAACTATTTATCACTGACAGGAAGTTGACTTTAATGAAAGCAGTTCAGTATTTCTTTTTCGATCGATGCCCAACTTATGCTGTGTCGTAGACATATATCGAAGAATGTGGAGAAACATGTGGTTCAAAGCATGAAGTCTAAATAATATTTTCAAACATTTATGAATATGTGACATAAAATAGTTGTGGCAAGAACAGAGAAGCAATTCGAAGAATAAGTAGCTGCCTTTTTTTATTATTGTTTGACATTATAGTATACTAAATCTGTAAAATCTTTTTTTATTTGTATTTTTTTTTTCTAATTACAAAATTCGGTTTCCTCTGTAACTTTTTTAATTAACTTTAACCTTACCCTAAATTTGTAAAATCTTTTTTTTTCCATTACTTTTTTTTTCTAATTACTGTTTTGACTTTAATCATATCCTAAATTTGTTTTGATTTTAACTGTATCCTAAATCTGTTAAATCTTTTTTTATTTGTAACTTTTTTTCTAATTACAACAGCCAAGTTTCCTCCGTAACTTTTTTAATTAATTTTAGGGAGACACTATTTCCAGTATAATTTTTGCTAATCTATTACATTAGTAATTATTATATTTAATAAATATATATTTGGACAATACTACCCTTAATTAATTGTCCATTTTAAGTTGACTAATATAGTTACTTTTCTAGTAACCTTTTAATATTATTTCTTAATTCAAAACATATTAAATGATCTTTATTGGTGTTCCCATGATCGACATAATTATTCTTTTTTTTTTCTTTTAAATATTTAATTAATTAAGCTCATGGCTGGAGTGTTGCATCATAGAAAAACTAATATTATAAAGATATTTTTTTGCCAATCAAACTTTGAGAAAACATATGATCTTTGTTGATTGAAATAAAAAAAATTATAGTTAGATTTAAATAATATCATTGTAAAAAAAAATTCAATTGTAAAATCATATTGTGATATAGTGTTGTAAAATTTTTAAAACTTTTCGCCTACCTATTCTAATTTATTCTAAATTTTAAATTTTGAATTGATTGAAACCGATAAACAATTCGTTATCTACCATATTGCTATTATTGAATTTATTTTTAAATTTAATTAAAAAAATTTATCTTAGTGTCTATAATTTTGTTTGATAAATTCTTTTATGATTTTCTTATAAAAAAAAATAAAATGAGTCATGAGCATAATTGAAAAAGTATATTATTAAAAATAAATATAAATAGAAAAAAGGAAACTACCATGTTTGTTGACATGTTAGGAATTAAAAAGTGATTTAGAAATAAGAAATATATTACTCAACTTCAAATGACAAGTAGTAAATTAAGGGGTAGTTTTGTCCAAATATATATTTGCTTAATGTAATAATTAGTAATGTAGTGGATTAGCAAAAAGTGTAGTGGAAATAGCCTCTCTCTTAACTTTAATCTTATCCTAAGTCTTTAAAATCTTTTTTTTTTTTTTACCTTGTAATTATTTTTAATTACTATTTTGAGTCGTATCCTAAATATGTAAAATCTTTGTTTTTATTTGTAACATTTTTTCCAATTACAATAGCCAGGTTTACCTTTAAAACTTATCTAATTAACTTTAACATTATCCTAATATATACCTGTAATTTTTTTCTAATTACTGTTTTGACTTTAACCGTATCCTAAATTAGTAAAATCTTTTTCAATTTGTAACTTTTTTTTTCTAATTACAATAGCCAGGTTTTCTTTGTAACTTTTCTAATTAATTTTAACCTTATCCTAAATTGAAATATATGCATTTGCTTAAAAGATAATGTATGTGTTTCTTTAAATAAACAATATGTACAATAATTTGGTTATATCTCAATTTGAAACAAATACGTGTGAATCTAATTTTAGTTTTCACATTTTTACGTATGTATAAATTTATGTAAATGCTAAAATATGAAACGCATATTTTTTGAATTTTTCAGACGGGTATTCAACTAGTTTTAGCTACTCTCCTCACAAAATCATCCATCATTTGTTGGGCTCCAATCTGGACTCGGAGCATTTAGGCATGTCATACTAGAGTGCAGACTATATAACCATTATATATATATATATATATATATATATATATATATATATATTATAAAATTAAAGAATCATATTTTATATATTATCATATTAAATTATTTTCCTAGAAATGAAGTACCAAAATCCCTAACAAAAGTTTTAAAAATCATCATTCAAATTTGAATATTCAATTAGCTTCATAATCGATTTTTCCAAAATTTAAAGCTAGGCTACAAATTTCCATGAAATTCCAATTTGCATATCCATATATATTATATATATATATATATATATATATATAGGTCTTCCACCTTGTGATGTTCAACTATCAAACGCAAATAATATTTTTCTAAACAGATTATGTCCTGCTATGGAACACCGACTATTATTTCAAGTAATTAACGTACATCTACCTAAGTCTAATGAGTATTTAAGAAAATGTTGATCTATCAATTTTCTTGATGAATATTACTCATGTAGTCTTATTGAACTAATTTTGTTTTATCCATAAAAATTGATAAAATTTATATAAAATATATATAAGATTTTTTTAATTTTACTTTATATCACTTTTTTAATTTATAATCATTATCAATATATATATATATATATATATATATATATATATATATGTATGTATGTATAGGCAAAACTCATATTTGGGTCATCAAACTTTTCACTAATTTGCAATATGGTTACCAAATGTTTCAAAATGTTATTCTTGCTAATTATTCTCATTTATAAACTCTTAATTCATTGACTCATTGACTTTGAATCAAATTCCAATGTTGAGTTGCATATTACAATAATTAGTATATATATATATATATATATTTATTTATGGGTCTGCCACCCAGTGAAGTCAACTATCAAACGCAATAACCTTGGTCTAAACAGATTATGTCCTGCTATGGAACACCGACTATTATTTCGAGTGAGTAACGTTACATCTACCTAAGTCTAATGAGTACCTAAGAAAATGTTGATCTATCAATTTTCTTGAAATATTACTCCCTGTTTTTCTAAATTATTGTTTTGTTTTACTTTTTTTTAAAATAAATATATTGTTAAACCTTTTAACATTTTGTTATATTTTAACTTTATTTTCTTAATTATATTTCATACATTAAAAATTAATTATTTTTGAATCAAAATAAATAATTTAAATAAATATCATTGTGTCATCATGATTTTAAACTACATTAGTTGCTTTGACATAATTATTCTCATTTATAAACTTTAAGAGGAAAATATTCATTGACGACAGTAGGATCCACTTTTTGAAGGGAGGTTTTACTTAAAATTGTAATTTTTAGATGTGACTTTTACTTAAATTTTTTTTTTTTAATTAACTAATTTGATATACTTGAATTATAAGTTTTTACGATAAACGCCCCTAAAATATTTCGATCCTAAACGACTCTATTCCCTACCTAGTTGAGTTGCTATATCTATAACTAACTTAAGCAGTAATAAAAACTTTTAAGAGTAACAAGTCACCCGTTTAGGGACCATGGTGCTCCAGAGCTGAGTTTAGGAACTGTTTTTTTTTAAATTTATTTAAAAATTCTAGTTTATTGAAGTAAACAAATGTATGAGATCTATTAACTAATGAAAGCCATGCTTAGTTTGGAGCATCAAGAAGCTAGCTGGCAGTGGTTCCGGGGGGCTTCTGCTGCCATGGAATCAAAATTATGCGAAAGAGAAGGTTCGATCAGCTTTGAAAGAAAAGAGAATAAAGTATTCCCTTTCTATAGGAGATTAGGAGGAGGGTATATGATTCCAACCTCTCATCGATCCTTTTGTGTCATTATAATTAATATCCTTCCTTGTTTGTACAAAACTTCCGGCTTAGCCTTCTTTTCCAACACATTCTCTCTCTCTCTCTCTCTCTCTCTCTCTCTCTCTCTCTCTCCCTCCT
Source organism: Platycodon grandiflorus (assembly GCA_016624345.1). NCBI lineage: Eukaryota > Viridiplantae > Streptophyta > Magnoliopsida > Asterales > Campanulaceae > Platycodon > Platycodon grandiflorus. The sequence goes on along the minus strand of CM028361.1, from coordinate 37,297,593 downwards.
GAGGTATCTCTAGGTTTGAGGTCCATATGATTGAGTTGGACTTTATCTCTATGTATGTTTCGTTTTCAAGCTCATGACATGTGCACATGCATGCATGGGTTGTTAATCTATAAATGTTTCCAATAGGGGTATTGAAACCATCCCTTGACTATGGACTTATCCACAATTAGTCCCTCAATAAAATTTTGCATCGTTTTCGTCTCTAACACTTCAAATTGTCACGCTGGTAGTCCATTTGATAGATGCAATTAGTGATTTGCCATTAAATTGTCCATGTGCCTCCCACATGCGTTTGACTAAGGGCAAAAAGAGAATTTCACAAATAAATTAAAATTCAATAAAATCTCAAGCAAAGCTGTTATCACTTTCTCTCGTTCTCTTTCTTCAATTTTGACTAATCATGACCAAGATTATAGAACAAAGGAGAAAAACAAATTTAAATTTAACAATAACCCATTTCAATTAAAGAACAAAACAATCATAACAGAGGATGGAGTGCCATTTTGGGCTCAAGATTTTTATTTTTATTATTATTGATTTTAAATGGTTTGTCGTTTTCATCGTGTTGGGCAGATGGATGGGGTGCTTTTCAATTGGGATTTTCTAGATGAGATCAAGTTTCTAGCTAGCCTGTTTTTGCGTGATTGTTGAGCCCTTATCTATCTCCCTCAGATAAAAGTGAGGAAGGTGAGTTTGCCTTTCCAAGTGAGTCTGCCTCCTTCTATATTATATTTGATATTACGTACATAAAATGCCATTACCATAACCGCCTCTCTGAAGATGCTTCTCGATCCACGCTTTGCGCTAAAATTCCTACACTTCTACCTCTTGTGCCCTTAATTTTACCCCCTTCTCCCAAATCAACTTCACTGATTCTTGGACGGCCATATCCGAACTCTGATGAAACTGTCCTCACGCATTCGATGCCCTTCAATTCTAACTCAATTGCTCAATCCACATGGAAATTAACGGTGGAGAAGATCTAGAAACTGTGTATGTAATGACGAAGACTATTTTCTGTTTCTCATACAGTTTTTCTTTTACCAGCGATAAATAGTCATGGGATGCTCTTCAAGCTCCTCTTTCTGAGCTAATTCCTTGTTTAACATCTAGAGCCACATTACAGGTCTCGAGGTCCGTAAAGGAGTCGACTAAGAATGTTGTGTGTGTGTGTGTGTGAGAGAGAGAGAGAGAGAGAGATGGGTTGAACATGAAGTTAGTAAAGAGGGGTAAGGAAAATTTTATTTTTGCCCTTGGTCAAATGCATGTGGAATACACATGGGTCACTTAACAAAAATTCACTAACGACATTCATCAAAAGAACTTTTGACATAAAAGTTTGAAGTGTTAGGATTGAAAATGAGGGACTTGTGGTGTCATTATCCCTTTCCAATAATTGGATGCCATTGAAGGTGGAGCTAGAATATTAATGCCAGCCTAGCTTGCACCTTTTGCAAGGTTGATATATGATACGGAGAAGGGAGGACAATATTTATATAAGAAATGTTGACTTGTTAATCAAGCTTTATCCATCTATATACGATTGGAGAATTAATATTGAGATAAGATGAGATGAGATGAGATGACATCAGCAAAATGTAAGTACAATTCTTTTGTTTTAAAAGAAGTATTTTTTATGAACTTTACACGAGTTTCAAAAATTGAGAGGTTGAATCTAACAAGTAATTTTTTTTTTTAACAACTCAAAGTATCTCACATATTAATAAGGGTTTTATAGACGATTAGTTTTTTTTAAAAAATTAATAGAAAGAAAATACTTATTTTTAAATTCTAAGCAAGCGTGTGCTAAAATGAGAAATAGAAACACTAATTTTCAAATGGAGGAAGTAATATAGTACGAATAAATAATGGACTATATATATATATATATATATATATATATGTATTATTAGATCTAACATTACTTTGAAAAAACTAAAAAGTTTTCATTTTTAATTAATTAATATATGTTTATTGGGAATGGGGCCTATATATTTACATCATCCACATGCAATTCGCTTTCAATAATGCCTTATTTAACCACTAGAATGAGGCTAATAAATTGACAATACCAAGTCTCTATCCCCAAAAAATAAATAGAAGCCCCTTCCGTCATTACCTAACCAAACTACCCACCCAGCTTCTTCATACTTAATAATCCCTCCCAGCTTCCTTCCATCATTTTTTTGTTATACACCGTCCGCTATATATTTTTCACATCAATTAAGGAATATGTTTCATTTAACGATAAAAATTATATTATATTGGATTTGATGCTTAATTTTAAAGCTCGATCGGAATTGAAATTACAAGAACAATTTGAATTATTCATGTATAACTCAAATTGTTTATTCAATTTCAATTTTAAAACTTGACAGACATTAAGTAAGTAGTCAAACATAGCCTAAAATGTAAATTCTATTCAGTTCATGATCATCATCATCATCATCATCATCATCGTTTAAAACCACTGTTGATTCTGCTTACTGAAATGCTCCCTATCACTTCAAACTGTTGTTCCCTAATGCACTACCCCAACCATAGTAGTAATACAAGCATTTACATACACTAACGTACGCCATCTTACTCTTCAATTTCCAGACACTAATTAATTAAAGCAAGCCATAGTACCGTATTCTCACACTTCTATTTACATCCTCCTCATCACAACTTCTCCATCTTCTTAATCTCTCTCTCTCTCTCTCTCTCTCTCTCTCTCACACACACACACACACACACACAACTCAAATCAATGCTTATTATTCTCTTGCTCTTACTATTGGTTCCGGCTACAAATGCCAATTCATCCGATAAACTTGATTTGACTATAAAATGCGGGTCATGCCCCTGTGTCAACCCATGCAGCCAGCAGGTTCCCCCTCCATCGCCACCGCCACCTCCGCCAAACAACCCGTCAATTCAATACTGCCCTCCTCCTCCTCCACAAACACCACCTCCACCAAGGTTCGTCTACTTTACAAGTACTACACCACCTCCACCAAGGTTCACCTACGTGACTGCAGGGCCACCGGGTAATTTGTATCCCACCGATCCATTCAACTTGCAGGTTTACTCCAGTACTGGTGGACGCCTAGTTGTTTTCGGATCTCTACCTACTGTTTGTTGTGGTGTAGTCTTAGCATTACTAATTAATGTTGCTATTTTAATTTAAAGGGTGTAGATCATATGATATTAATTAATGTTATTAATTACATAAAGCCTTCCCTATTAATTAATTTCCCTAGCTAGCTAGCTAGCTCAATTGGGAAGACTATATATATATTATCATAGCTAGCTAGCTCAATTCTTATCATCAGTTGCTTCTAATTAATTAATGAACATATATTTGATTGTTAATTTCACTAATTGATCATAACAATTAGTCTTTATATCTCATATATTTCCTTGCATCAGCTACACTCATCCATCAATCTATTTGTTTTGAGATGGATGGATGGATACTAGACGATAACGCTCCAACCACTTTAATTTGACCCGTACTTCTTGACATCTGATCTGGTGTCTATCTTTTCTCATTATTATGTTACAATCACACTCAAATAAACATTAATTTCTGTGTATTGTAGTCCAGATTAGCAAAAATCAATCAAATGAATCGAACATCTCTTGTTCTTGAAGTAGCCTTGGCAACCTTTAATTTTTTAATGGAGGGTAGCAAGGGGCCTAAGGGCCGCATTGTAATTTGTAGGTACATGCATAGCATAGATAAGAGCTCGTTTGGTCGAGCGTTTTGGCCAAAACGCAGGGATAAAACGCAGCTTATTTGTAAAAAATGTGTTTCAATACTGCGGCAGAAAACGCAGCGTTTTTAAAACAAAGCTGCGTTTTAAAACGCTGGAATTCCCAGCTTTTTCCCAAAACGCTCTTAGGAAAAAAAAGCTGCGTATTGAAGTGATATCCCAAACGTATTTATAAGGAAAGACCTCCGTTTTTAAAACACTGCGTTTTTTAAAACGCTGCGTTTTTAAAACACTACGTTTTGTAAACGCTGTACCAAACGGGCTCTAAATCAAATTAATGCTGAAATCTACAGTTTTATTTCTTATTCTTCCTAGCTGTAAAGTAGTCAATCGATCAAGACAGAGTAATTTGGAGTGCGATGGAGAGTACTGTCGTGCATATGTCAATTAGTTAAAGGCCGGGTATGATACGTTTGTACAGAGAGCTAGCTAGGAAGTCTCTTCTTTTATGAAATTCTTTCACAATGGAAGTGTCTTTATGATCGTTGAATGGAGTACGTACACCTCGATCTCCATGAATATATATTTTGCGTAATGCCGTTGAAGGGACTCCATCGACTAATCTGGGTAATGAGATCAGTCCTCAAGCTGATCAATCGATCACCACACTAAGTGATCGAGGGAGGGGACCAAAAGGATTCTCGTAATCTTTAACTTCAAAAGGAAGAGAAAATATATTATTGCAAGCAATAGTATTATTTAATAGCTAGCTAAAACAGGGAAAGACGTACTAATGTTATGCACAAACAATGCAAATCTTTCATGCATGTTTGCCCTATAATTCACACCATTCATTTCAACACTCCAGATTTAGCACCCAAATCAGATTGATGTAAACATTAATTGATATCAAAATACATATATATATATATAGCAGACCCCCCATGACCTAAGACTGAAAATTGGTCTTCAAATAGACAATTGAAGCATGTGAAAGCCAATTGATCCACACCAGCAACCAAGAATGAATGTGCCTCAGCCTGTTAAACTCTAAAGTCTAAGTTCATGCAAATTACAAAGCCTTGCCTATTAATCACAACTTTGTTTCACTTGTACATGATACTTTCTTGTATTGTACATTGGAGTAGTGGAATAGTGGTGCCCCGGCCCCTTGCAAATGATCATAAGATCAATATAATTGTACGTTATTCATCCAATCCAATCCACTCCATGTAATGTTTCATGACTTCAGTCGTACATATATATATATATATATATATATGACTAGTCTAGCTCCTTCAATATATAACTGAAATATGTCTTGATTAAAAAACATAAAAACATTTCCCTAATTAATTTTAATCGTCTCATAATCTCGAGTAAAATTAGCTAGTGGGGTAGCTGCATACATCCCCTGGGATTCCAATAGGATACCCCTTTTCTAAAAGCAAAAAATAGCTAGCCATTTTCGTAAAACTCTTAAGAAACAACTAGTATTCATCATGTACATGTTGCTTTCAAGTTTCCATTAGTAAAATCAATTATTCAAGCCCAACTCATTGTGCCAAAAGCTTGCAGCCTCCTAATAAACCAAACCTCCCTACCCCTCTTGTTTTATTTACTATGCCATCTTCTCTCTCTCCATGCCAATTTTCTCATCTCCTCTCAAGTCATGGCCAAGAATTTCAGCCAAGTAGTGTTCTCTCCTCTTATGTTGATCATTGTCACACTACTCAATTTCCCACCAAGTAGTAGCCCATATGAGTGCACATATCCTTGTCTTCCACCATCACCACCCACCATTGACTGCCCACCACCCCCATCACCGCCACAACCAATGATTCCACCACCGCCAACACCGGGCACAGTCTACTCCTACCCTCCCCCGTCTCCCCCGGGTGGGTATCTACCATATGGTGCTCCTCCTCCACCAGATTATTATTTCAATGCCCCTCCCCCTCCTAACCCAATGTTGCCTTATTATCCCTTCTACTACAGATACCCTCCACCACCTCCAGGTTCTGCAGCCGCAGCTGTGAGCCGATCACTTACATGGGATGCTGTATGCATGATTTCGCTACTTGTATGGCCTTTTTAATTGGTTCTGATTCTACTAAAGGAAGTCTACAAGGGACTTATTGGTGGCTTATGGCTTTAACTTTATTATCATTTTAGAGTTGAAGGTAGCAAGACTCAGCAGTATGGTGATTTATTAATTAGTGCATGAATTAAGGATATATAGGACTACAATGTGAAGCAATATTGGAAGAATTATAACTTTTTTTTTTTTTTTTTAAAAATTTAAAGTTCCCCTGTTTTATCGAGATCATGAGAATGTGATTTGATTATGAAAATTTCATGAGTAGTACGAAATGCAGTTAACTAGTTTCGTATAATTATATATTTTATTAATGGAATTCACCATCCTTAATTTTTCTTTCTCGCTGTTTTTTTAATATATAATTTAGGAGTTGCCAAGTAGACAATTAAACTATTTACCCCATATTATCAAATCGTTAGTGAATATGAGGGTTTTGGTCCAAAGTTTTCTAAATTCTCCATCAGTATTGAAGACAGAGAAAAGGAAAGAAAATTTCACGACTAAAACTTTCTCTCACGTCTTCACTTCATTTGCCTTTTTCATGATAATATATATAGGAAAGTAGTTTCCCTATTTACTAATTTCCACTACTGGGTTTTACTTTTGCACGAACGAAATTATGATCTTAAAATCAGAATTTTTCATTTTAATTTACAGATACCTTCATATAAGAATGATTAAGCTTAACATGTAAAATTGTGGATCGGTACACTTTAGTAGATTTTCAATCACTTTAGTATCCTATATTTTTTTCAAACAAGAAAAAGTCGCGGTGCATCAATTTAGAATTGCGATGCACAAAAGTGTTTTTTTTTTTTTCGATTTGAAAAAATATTGAATACTAAAGCGGTTGAAAATCAACTAAAATGTATCGACACGAATTTTTCCAAAAAAAACCATTATCCTAGCCCGAGTCCCTGACAATGAACATATATGTATGTACCTTTAGTACGTGGTGGAGCAACATCTTTCTGATGCCAAGACTCTATAATATAGTGGAAAATGTATGTCTTAATCGATTGAAGTAGTTATCCCTGTTGTGTTGCATATCATCATTATAGACAACTGATTTATTTTAAACTTTTTAAAATTATATATATATATATTTAGTCCGTGTAATTTTTTTTTAAGCAAACGGTCTTGAATCTTGTTCAATTTGATAACTAACACTAGAAAATAACTTACACATTGTTTCGTTGTTACATATCATATTATATCTATCCTAAAGTTTTTAAAGAAAAATTATGATTTTTGAAACTCAATTGACGAAGTTTTCATTTTGAATCATTTGATTGGTCGATAATCAAAGTTGATTTAAAAGACATTTATACATTTTTTCAAAATCTAAAAAATACAAAAAATTTCAATTACTACAATTTTTGATATATATTAACAGAAATTTTATATCGTTTCATTCAATTGATCGTTTTTAGATCGCTTGTGTAAACTTTTTTTTTTTATAACACCAAAAGTGTATTCAAAATAAACTCTATGTATATACACCTACTCTATGTGTGTATGTGTGCGCGCATGGAAAGGGTCAAATGGCGGGTTCACTTGGCTTCCAATGGCGGGTTCACTGGGCTGAATAACGCTGGACGATTTACGAATCGTTGACCAAGTTTTTTTTTTTTTAATCTTTTGATTGAATCGTTGACCAAGTAGGGCAGTACGTAGATAAAGAATCATGGTAATAAAAACTCGTCTTTTTTTTTTTGGGGGGTTATTTAGGTCTGCTTACCAAAATCTACAACAATGGAAGTTGCCGTTGTCACTTGACACACTAAAAGATTTCACAGAATTGAACGAATATATGCATTAATAGCATCTCGAATGCCAATGTGAATGTGAAAAAAAATGGGTGCTATCTAGGATTGACATTTTCTTTGGAAAAAAAATCTTTCCAATGCAAATGTAAAGAAGCCTTTTGAATGTGATTTGGCAACAAATTCTTTCACATTGTGGATGAGAATGTGAATTTTTCACATTCTGGTTGAGGGTGGTTGAGGGTGTGGAGACATCCTAGCCATCATTTTTTAAATTAAAAAATAACTATATCTCATCTCTCTATTTACTTTAGTTGTAGGACCCATGCTACATGAGATCAAATTCGCATTTACATTGGAGAGGCCTCTTCTAATTAAATGTGAAAAAAGAGATAAAAAATGTCACATGTGATTGAGAGTGTTAATTACCCACAGCCACGTCAGATCAAATCCACGGTTGCATTGGTGATACTCTAATTGTAGCCATCAACGCCGTTTCGGCTTAAAACCACCCTATAAAAAGGTCTTAACCCCCCCGCCCCCCTCTCTCTCTCTCTCTCTGCCCTTTTCTCGTAGTCAAATTTTCATTACAGTATTGGCCATGCAAACCCCTATCATTCTTTTAGCCATGTTAATATTGAACTTTGCTGCTCGTAATTCTCCTAGTGCTTGCCCTACTTGTGTTGAACCAACACCATTGTCACAGCCTTCAACACCACCACCACCCCCCACCCCTTTGCTCTGCCCTCCACCGCCACCATTACTGGTCCCTCCACCACTACCATAACCCTTCTCTCCACCGCCATCACCACCTGTGACTAGCCCTGGCTCGATTGCTTCTTCCCCTCCTCCTAACCCAATTTTACCATATTACCCCTGGTATTATCGGTCTCCTCCTTCACCGGGGCTGCCCGTGTTCGGCAACATCTCTTACGCGATCAACAGTCTGGATCACAAGCCTCATTCTGTTGGTGATGTTATCTTAATTTCTCCCTGGCGTATGATGATCGTTCAATCCGATGACTTATGAAGGGCACATGCATGCATGGTCGCTTTTCTATGTCAATCAGTTGAGATTTTGGAATTACAAAGTATTTTAGAGATTTTCGGGTTGGCAAGAAGTGGGTTAAGTTAGTACGTATTGTAAAAGGATAGGATTACAGAGTTTTCTTTATTCTTTTTTTACTTTTCCACTGTTTATGTTTCTAGGAAATATTTTCTTCTTTATACAGTGACAATGTGTTTGGAATTTTTTCACTTATTAATTTTTCATCTCCATTAGATATTATATGCATGCTATCGCATATGCCATGTGTGGTGGATTTGCAAGTAATTCAGACATAATACAATTCCCGATTAAACTTAACCAAAAAAAGAAAACCCGAATACCAAAAACGACGTTGTAACATCATGATTATCATCCTTTAATAGATAAAATAGATAAATAATGTGTATTAGAGAGGGCCAAGACCATATTTATGTAACTCTTACTTGACAGATCCTTCAATACACAAGTTTTTACAGCCCAACTCAGAGAACTGACAATAATACGTGTAGCAATGCAAATTATGGAAAGGCATTTTCAAGATGAGCCAAGTTGTACCTTAATTATCGTCTGTAAATACCATCCACATTCCACCTCTTTACTATCTTCTCATCATCTCATGACAGCCCGCTTCAGTGTGCCTGTGCTTGTGCCTGTGTCCCTCCTTGGTGATTCACTCCTCTTTATAGCTTTGGCAGTCTGAACTCCCCGAACAGATTCAATGTGATTTGTTCGGGAAGTGGGCCCTACAGCACCCCTTACTGAATTTCCTTGCGATTTGGTAGACTTATTAGAAACTGACTCACGTTTTGAAGGATTTAAATTGTGTCCCTTGGTACCAAGTTGCTTTGGTTCATTTCTAATCTTCTTTGGGGTCTCACTTCTCTTCACGGTCTGTGAATCATGTTGTCTAATCGATCCCAAACTTGTACTTGAAGTGTTCCGTACTGTATTTGATGACCTGCATTGCAGCTTTGCCAGTTTAGTAGAAATTGACTGAGAAAGATCTGAATGAGGTTTTTTAGCATTGACTTCTTTTCCTTCAGGTGGACATTTAGTAGGAGACTTTTTCTCATTGTTCTTCCTGGGTATTTCAATTCCCTTCTTAGGCTCTGGACTAAACTGTCCAACAGATGATGAAGTTGAAGATGCAGTTGCAGCTTTTAGTACTGGACTTGGAGTTGATGATTTATGTGGCAACTTTGCCAATTTTGTAGATTTAGAGACTGTCTGGGAAATATCTAAATCACATTTTTTAGCAGCGACTTCTTTTCCTCCAGGCAGACACTTCATAGAAAAATTATTCTTCATAGGCGATTCAGTTCTATTCGTACTTTGTGAACCGAGCTGCTTAATGGAGGAAGAAGTTGAAAATTCACTCGGAGCTCTGCGTACTGGACTTGGACTTGATGACTTGGATTGGATTGCAAACTTTGCCAATTTAGATGGCTTACAGACTGTCTGAGAAATATCTAAATCACATTTTTTAACAGCGACTTCGTTTCCTCCAGGCAGACACTTTGTAGGCAAATTATTCTTCATGGGTGATTCAGTTCTATTAGAATGTTGTGAACTGAGCTGTTTAATGGATGAAGAAGTTAAAGATTCACTCGAAGCTCTGGGTACTGGACTTGGACTTGATGACTTGGATTGCAGCTTTGCCAATTTAGATGGCTTAAAGACTATCTGAGAAATATCTAAATCACGTTTTTGAGCAGCTTCTTCGTTTCCTCCAGGCAGACACTTCTTAGGCAAATCATTCTTCATGGGTGATTCTGTTCTATTCGTACATTGTGAATTGAGCTGTTTAATGGATGAAGAAGTTGAAGATGCACTTGGAGCTCTGCGTACTGGACTTTGACTTGATGCCTTGGGTTGCAACTTTTCCAATTTAGATGGCTTACACACTGTCAGAGAAATATCTAAATCACGTTTTTTAGCAGTGACTTCTTTTCCTCCTGGTAGACACTTTGTAGGCAAATTATTCTTCATGGGCAATTCAGTTGGATTAGTACGTTGTGAACTGAGCTCTTTAATCGATGAAGTTGAAGATTCACTCGGAGCTCTGCATACTGAACTTGCACTAGATGACTTGGATTGCAGCTTTGCTAATTTAGATAGCTTAGAGACTGTCTGAGAAGGACTTAAATCACGTTTTTTAGTATCGACTTGTTCTCCTCGAGGTGGACACGTCGTAGGCAAAATGTTCCCTTTACTCTTACTGGGAGTTCCACTTCTCTTTGAAGGTTGAGGACTGAGCAGTCTGATGGATGATGAAGTTGAAGATGTGAGAGATTCCATTCCCTCTGCAACTTTTCTTACTGGATCTGATGACTGACTTCCTAATTTGGTTATTTGTAATGGCACAGCCTGGAGAACAGTATATATCATGTTAATTAGATCTACCATAAAAAATGTTTGATCACCATGACGACAATACAATATCATGAACAAAGTTTATCTTTTATAGATCTCTCTTTCTCTCATTACACCCAACCTGCCTCTCTGCCTCCCCCTCAGCAGCCACACACTCAAATGCACAAGCCCGAATAACCAACGAGCTAAGTCATTGATTGCAGATCCCTTTATTATAAATATCATGACCAGAAATTCCAACAAAATATAATTAGAAGCTCTAAGGGAAACCAATTAGCTCACACTTCATCCCAGTGGGATATGGGAGCATTTGGAGTAGTGTCATTGATCAAACATTGTGAATACAGAAACTAGAAAATCAAACAGAGGTAGAAAATGACTGATCAAGACTAATTCTCCGAGTCGGATCGGACCACAAGGACGGTAAAGCTCTCCCAACAAGATTTTAACGCACTTGCATTCCCATAAGTCTCAAACCTGAGACCTATGGTTAAGTTGAACCCACTTGAGCATCTTTTTCTTAATGAATCTTAACTTGGAGACGGATTTGGTTTATGTGAAAGATAATATGAGGCACATAGAATATCAAGCCGAAAATGGGTAAACGCACCACTTTACTGCAAGAGTCCTGCTGCACCCTCGTGGAGATTGCAGGCGTTCTTGTTGTTTTTGAGTTGTCACTTTCTGGCATTTGTTTTATCCTAACTTCTTTTCCTTCCCACACGTACAAGTTTGGTAATTAAATTTTGACTTCATAGTTAGTTTCCTTAAAAGAGGATTACGAAAGAAAACGAACATAAGCTTACATCTCTATTCTTTTCTTTACTCCCATTCCGATTGCTGTTGATGGTTGCAGCACTTGGTTTTGTAGTTTGTTCAGTTGAGCTTCTTGCAACTTTGTTTGGCCTGCAACATCAACTAATGATCAGAAAGTCAAAATAAAAAAAGTTAGAATGAAATGATCTTTCTTGAGGAATCTAATAGACCTGCTTGCTAATTAACTTGTGTAGACACCCCATTTTGAACCCACTCTTGCATCCATGTGATAATTTTCTTTAATTTATTATTTTTATAGCATTTAGTCACATTCCATTCAAGTCAATATAATGGAATTGGGACTAGTAATGGAGGTAACAGCAGGGGGGTAAAATGTCAAAATGCTGAAGAGGTGACCAGGAGCCGCCCTGGAGCTGCCAGCTCCACATTTTAGGGTCTTTTCCATCTCTTCACTTCATGATCAAGGTTGTTACAACCTGAGACTGATCTTGAGGAGGAGAGATCAGTTGAAACTTCTTTGTTTGATCCTTTCAACCATTTGGAACCCATCCCAACTCTACTTCATATTTAAACCACTCCCTTACCCTTTCATCAAGAACAACGACTCTCACCCAACCAACAACAATCATTCATCAACAACACTCTCATACAATATTCTCATTCCACAACAGCCATCCTTCAACAACAATCAGCTACTACCACTCTCCCACACTCTTGAAATTTTTTGACAAAGACACCAAGTTCTTGAGTCTTTCAAAGCTAGCCCAAGTCTCCAAAGTGCTCCGGGATCGTCAATCAAGGTATAATCAGAACTACTACTCATTGATTTCTCCATTATTACTGTCTTCTACTAGATGAAATAGTGTTCTTTCCATATTTTTAAGATCAATTGATATGTTATTTTGGCCATTTCATTTAAATTAAGGTTATAGCTTGAACCCCTCAAATCATCGTTTTGACGTTTGTCATTGATTTTATACTTTAATCACATGGTTGTACAACAAAAGGATCGGGATAGGAAAAGTTTCAGTTCATGAAACTATTCCACTCACAATGATCCGACATTTTGGGTCATCTTTGACCAACTCCCAATGTGCTTATCCTTAGTATATTTTGTCCTTAAGATGTTGCAAATGTTATGTGTTTATCTCAATTAGCTAGTGTAGCATCCAAAATGACCCTTGGATTAGACTAGATTTCCACCACGGACGAGACCGATCACCATAGATCACGCAAGACGGGTGCCTAACACCTTCCCGTCTCATAATCTAGCCCCCGAATCCAGAATTTCCAGGCTTTCTTATGTTAGCCTTCGAATAGAACATAGGTGGGGACTCATTTACCAAATCCGTAAAGTCCAGTATTGGGGAACTCGTCGTTTTCCGTACTATGACTTTCGAAATTCTCACAACCTGTTATAGATCCATCCTTGCTCTTATTTGAAGTTTGAAGTACAGAGCCAGTTTTTCCATTTTCTTTAACTTTGGCACTGTGACTAAGCAACGTAACATTTTATGAGGTTTTCAAGGATGAATTAAAGTTATCGCTCAAAGTTCTAGAAACGAAATGGATATATACCTTGCATGTTGTTTGTGTTTTTCCACTTCTTGATGCTCCTGCTCACAGATGCAGCTGAGTCAAAATCCAAGGAAAAAAAACTATATGCTGATCCTTAACAACCATCAAGGCAACTGTCAAGACTCAAGATGGAGAAACAACTTTACCATTGATTTTGGAATTTTAGAAAGCGAAGGCTTAACAGTCAAAATATTCTGCACTGGCTGCTTAACGGTATGAGAGGTAGACAAGTCTTCTTTCTGATCAGTTGAAACCTTTAAGATGACATTTGATGATGATTTCGTCACTGGTGTCCGCAATTTGGTGCTGGAGGTCTTTGACTCAGCTTTGGCCTGAAGTTGATGCTGTAGGAGTGGAATAATAATAACAAATGAAATAGTCCAACCAATGAAATATATATATATATATATATATATATATATAGAGAGAGAGAGAGAGAGAGAGAGAGAGAGAGAGAGAGAGTTGGACCTTGACATTTACTAGAATATTAAAGAAAATGTAATCAGGAACTTGCCTTCAGAGATATTTCTCGAGACTTTCTTAAGCCAGGACTACTTGAGTTCCCCTGCATTTGACGATTTGCTGGTAACTTACTGTTTTCATGTAGTCCACCAGTTTCTGCCTTAACTTTCAGCTTCACATCCGCTTCTGGTTTATCCTCCCTCGGTAGCGTGATGCGATGAGCTTGAGGTTGATAAAGTACACTTGATTCTGCACGGAATAGCAAGTGAAAGTCAATTTCACTATACCAATAATATCAAAGTCAATTTCACTAGGTTCCCAGTTTCAATAAAAAAATAAAACAAAATAAAAAATCGAGATGGCTATGTGATACACTTTACCTTCCACTTTATAGTCTCTATGATATTTCAAGCTTTCTTCATCACATTCAGAAAGACCCTCCCTATATAGCTCCATGTAATTTGAAATAACCGCATTCTCGCCTTCGATGGCTTGACATTCCATCCAATTCTGGCTCAGAGAATCAGGCGGCTGAAGAAGACCTTTTCTTTTAAAAAAGACTTCAAAATATGCTTTCCGCTGATTAACTGAACCAGGCTTTGAATATCTTTCAACCTCTTCAAGATGGTTGTTGTACGAGAAGGCTGACCTCCGTTCCCAAGATAAAGGTTCAGTCTCAAATCTCCCAAAGGATATGGAGCCAGAGTGTAAAGAGTGTGCCTGTTAGAATCAAAATCCAGAGTGTATTATTCTGATAGGTGTTTGTGCTGGTACTTCTTGTAGGCTTTCATATATCACAAGGGAGGAGGATACACATGACCGATCATGTATTGGGTGCAGTTACTGACAGAAGAAATAAATCAAGAATGATATTCATGGTTCTTCAGTTATTCAAGGTAACATACAGAATCATAAATGAGATATTTATGCTAACAACACAAGTTTGTTGCTGTGCTCGATGCCATCGGTTCCTTCTACACCAGCTCATCTCGCACATTACGCGCAGTGTCTACTTGGTAGCATCTGTTTGTTCTTTCTTTCCATCCTAAAATCTCGATTCAGTAAATTTCTGTTATGCGATTGACTTGGTGAATCTGAAATACCATTTTCTTATGCAGCTTGAAAGTTTGAGGCTCAATGCATATTTCCATTTGATTTTGAAACTTGAGTGCCTTGAATGTTATTTTTTTCTTCAGCAAGTGAAATCTAATACTTTGTTTTGGTAAATAAATTAAACTTATACACTCCATCTTCATTGAAATCTAAGGCAACGCCTGGCAGCAAGAAGGCCTAGAAATCAGCCCTATGATCAATATATATAGATATGAACATGAGGTTAAATCTTTTATGATAACATAAATAGATACAAATACTATGAGGGATTGGCTCACCGCTATCATGTTTGCACTTCGGTGCACAGTTGCCCTATATTTGGACAACGAAGTTGTTTCTAGCAATAGATACAGAAAATGTCAAGCTCTCAACTCCTCACTTCAACGACCCATCTTGATTGGGAGCTAAACTGTAACTGATCTGGTAAGCAAGAATAATTGAAATCCCTTGTTATATGAAAACTAAAAGGTTTAAGACCTTGCAGAGAAAACTAAGCTGGAACATCCAGAATTTAATGACCAACTCATAGGCACCATCTCCGCAAAGATTTAATCCTTTGCACCTCAATTTATCTTAAATTGTCCACACAAAAGACCTCATGATTTGGGTTTTAAAGCTGCCTCCTTGAGAAGCCTCCAACTGTTTTTAATCAGCTTATAAGAAAAAGTTTACATCAAATCAAGGAAAATTTGCGGTTGTTAAGACCTCCCAATAATGAAAAGCCATCTGACCTGAAACCGATAAGCAACCCCCCCCCCCTTTACACCAAAACAGATACTCCTCTAGTAACAATCACAACTAATGCCATAGCAACAAAGTCAACATCCTGAACTGAAATAAAAGCAAACAAAAATTCCACAACACCAAGAGAAAATGCCGAGGCTACTATGAAGAGGGTAAGAAGGGTAATACTAGACTATCAAGGAAAAGGATAAGCCCTGATGAACATACACAGGATTCACTTTTTGTCTAAAATAGACTAGACACTGCCTTTTTCTTTTTCTCATTTCCATTTTTAAATAGGAAAAGTTGAACCAAATTAAGTGGACCAGAATACTCCACGATGCACTTCCCTTTTAAGTTTTTGCAATTTGGCGAGTCAGATTAACTGTTTTCCTGTCTACCTTTGGAAATAAACAGATTACAGTAAGTTGGCCATTGGTTAATATCAGTCAGAATGTTGAAAATTTCATTTTCCAAATGACCTTCATTCTCTTATTATCTCACTACTTGAAGACAATCTGTGAGACAAGATATTGTTCTAAAACCTTTGTTGACATCCCATATTATGTCCACCAGGATAATATTACAGTTGTATCCATCATACTAAAGGTAAAAACGGAGATCTGCTAACCTCAAGGAAAACAGGTTCATGAAGTATTTCTGCCATCTCAAGCCTTTAAGACCTCCACTCCCTAATACCTAATAGGAAAAATAAGGGTGAGAAAAAGGAAAATAAAATAAAATTCTACTCAGTGCTCGTTTGGTAGACAATAGAGCTCATTCCATTCCATGCCATTTTAACTACACGGAAGGAAAGTTACACTAAGACGACATGGAATGCAATGCCCACACTATTGCGTACCAAGCTAGCACCGAGTATATGAACATGCGGCAAAACTTATATCACAGCTTTTGAAAATATCAATCAATTAGAACACAAAACTAACATTATTGGGCCATGGAGTTTACATTTTCGGGGTTTTGATTGAGTCAAGGAAACCCTGCTAGAAACATAAAACCACACGTTAGTCATATAAAAACCCAAAAATGAATTTGACAAATCTAACACATATTCCTAAATAACCTTGAAGCCAACACCATCTTATGTATACCAAAATCATTAAACTAATTTCAGAATAAACGGGGAAAATATAATTTAGAGAAACAAAAATGGATGTGTTTCACATGTTTTCATTCCATAATCTTTTATGAATTCGTACTGCGGCTTTTCTTCAGCATTGAAAATAAAATAAAATTATCAATGCAGCTGAAAAACAACGAATATTAAGCACCTTGGAAAAGTCCATGTTCAATTCTAATCTGGAATTCTCGATTCCATATCCATTGTTACAAACATATATACATTATACACACATACATTGGTGGCTGTATGTGTGGAAAATGTATATATGCGAAAACGTCACAAAAACATTGACGAACAAAACAGGATATGGGGATTTTGCAAGGGATTAATGAAAAAAGAGAATATATCAAAGATATTATCAAATTCGAGATAAATTAGGAGAAAAGACCTATTTTGAGTTATGAGAGCGGGGCACTCTCTCTCTTTCTCTGTAATTTGATTTGATGGAGTCTTGTCCGAGCAGTAGATAAGATAAGATGGTTTGAAATCTGTCATCGTTGTCCTTCAATTTCCGTTGAGTTCTCGTTGGAAACCGTTTGCCAACGTTAACCAATCTACGGTGTCATCGATAACTACAGCAGTCAGTACTTTATGTCCTGCTTGTTAGGAATTTATTAGATCATACTATATCTCGTAGGGGTGTGCAAACCCGCACATCGGCCCACAAAACCGCCCGCGAAAATCTGGCCACCAAGGCAAGCACCACAAAGTTTTCAACCATGTTGGGCTTGACAGCTTGAGAGGCCCGCGGGCTCGGGCTAAAATTGGGCTCTTACTGTTTTACAGTCCGTTAGGGTTCGGCCCAGCCCGCCTGCTTGCAAAAGTACGTCGATTTATAATATATATATATATTCAACACTCAAAAGAAGAAGATTGTTCTCTTGTTGATTCATTGCAGTAGGGGCCAAGTGAGAGATCTTATAAACCTTGTTTCCATTGATTTTGACAATGTAAAGTATACTGGAAATAAAGTAGCGCATGAACTAGGTTGATGTGCTAGATTTGTCAATGACTTTGTAGCTTGGGTATAAGAGGCACCAAGCTTCATTATGTCTTTCCTCATTCGGGATTTATCCTTCTGAAATGAGTAATAATATCGTCGTTTTCATCAAAAAGAAAGGAAAAGAAAAGAAAAAAGAAATATGATTAATACTTGTTTTAGAAAATAAATGTCTCATGGGTTAGTTGTTCCAAATTTGTTCATATGGTTATTGAACAAAATATTGTAATGTTAATTTTATGGATTTATTTCTTTTGAAGTTGTAAGTTGTAATTTTAAATTAGAAGTTGGGACTTGTAATGTTGAAGTTGATACTTGTAATTTGATGATCAAATTTATTTATCTTGATCTTGAATAATTGTGCATAAGATATTTAATAGAATTCATATAAAATGATAATGAAAATTATAGCTCATAATATAATGGGCTCAAAAAATTCTATGAAAAATTGGTAATGAATTGATGGGTTGAAATTAATTTAAAGCCCAAAACTTAATAGGTATAAAATTTTCAAGACACAACATTTAATTTGTAAGCCCGTTAAGTCCGGGCCCACTTAAAGCCCTTGAAGCCCGCAATTGCCCTTCAATTTAAGCCCGCATGAAGCCCGCTATGTTGGGCTCTTAAAATTGAAGCCCACAACTAAATGGGCTTATGCTGGGCTTTACCAAAGCCCGCGGGCTTTGGGCCCGTGGATACCCCTACAATATCTTGTCTGAATAATTCAATTGAGTGTTTTTTTTTTTCCTTGCAATATGAGTAATTAAATTTATTAAAGCGTTTGTGTGAAATTTTCATTTATATTTAATCTTAACTTTTTTTTTTCCTAGTGCATTTCTTGTATAATTGAAAACATTTGTTTTGTACGTGTACCGCACATATTGGACTAGGAGAAAAAAAAAATACAAGTTGGACATTATTAAAGTTCCACCGCGACTCGATAATATATTTAGTGAACTCAAGTTTTTCTAATTTGTTGAATTTTTTTTTATTAATGTACTAACATCCGTAAATCTGATAAAATAATAATAATAATCTCAACCATAGATTAATCTACCTTTACATAATCACCCTTGTTAATTTAAGAAAGCGCGACATCACTTACGTTTCCTTATTCATCCCCTAGGCAAAAATTTATATTGGGTTCAACTTACAATCTTGACTATGAGTGACGCGTATTTTCCATTTATGCTACCCTCTAGGGTGGTTTAGCTAAAATTTCACAATATGTAAGGTTTTAGGTTTGGTTTTATACTCTCTTAGAGGAAAAAAAATAGGCAAATATTTTTCGTTTGTACAATTCAACTTGTCTGAGGAGTTACTAAAGATAAGTTTCTTATAACACACTGTTACAAAAAGTGTTCCTCACAATGAGAATCAAAAGTCAATAACAGTGGATTCCTACATTGTACTTAGTAGTGAGTGTACCGAGGCGTACAATGCACTTGGTGGTGCATGTATGGAGAGGTTAAATATATGTAGGGATTCAAGTACATGGTAATGAATGTAGATTCTTGGGGTTTGTGAATAGTTCTTTATCTCAAATATAAAATGAGAGGTGATAGTCATTGCTTGAAGTGTCAGAGACATGTGACACAAAAAGAGAGTTGAGTGAGGTCGAAAATAGGCAAAGGTCGATTACAAGTCACGGTGTTGGGATGAAGCCAAAGAGGCTTAGTTGGGTGCCAAAGTCCAGTTAGGGGGAGAGAGCACGTCATTAGAGTCATTAGTGTATTCACTCATTCCTAAGAAATCTTCAAAGACTTCTTATCCCAATTACTATATTCTTCTTTTCTTATTAGTATATGTTTTTATCTTTCAGAAATGGCTTTATTTTTAGAGTTTTTCTATTCACACGCTGAAACATCCAAGTACACCCATTCTCTAAGTCCACCCCCTCCCCTAAATTGTAAACCTTCCTAAATACTAAGTACACCCCTCAAATTTCTTATTTTACCCCTCCTAAATTATTTTAAATAAACATGTTATCCCTATTAAGTACACCCCCTTCCCTAACTTTAGTGAGACACCCCCAACCCATAGTCCTGCACGGTTGCTTACATGGAATAGGAACACAGTGACCAAAACGCTAAAAACGCAAAATGCAGGCTTCTCTTCCCTCCCACTCCCAAATCAAGCTAACTGAAGAAAAGAAACACAAGCAACCCCACACCACACAATGTCTGAACAAAATTTAATTATCTAAATATCACCTGTTTTGCGAATTGTATGTTAAATAGTTTTTAGGATTAAGTTAGCTATGAATAGGGGTAAGTGGAGAACCACTATTGATCCTTTTAAAAAAAAAAGTTAGCCATGAATTTCTTTACAATTTGAATATAAATTTGGTGGTTTATGTAAAATATTTTACATTTTTAGGTTGAAATTTGAAAAGACCTGACTTGTAATGTTCAGACATGGTTGATTGAACACCTTTAGTAGTGTTCGGTCATCACCAACCGAACACCTTTAGAGATGTAGACCGAACACCACTAAAGGTGCTCAGTTAGTTACCGAACACCATTAAAGGCGTTAAGTTAGACTGAACATCTCTAAATGCGTTCAATCACTGTCAGTCGAACATTCCTTAATGTGTTCTATAGGTACTGCCGAACATCGTGTTACCAGGCAATTTGTATGCGCTTCAAAAAATATGAAAAATTAAGTCAAAAGTGATAAGAAATACTTATATTTTTGTCCCCTTTACTTCTTTATGCTTCGTGTTTGTATTTTGCAACAATGTAGATTGGACGTTTAGGGTTTGGAGAGAATTGGAAGATATGATAATGAAAGTGTAATGTTAAATGTGTATTGTGGGAAGAGGATAGTGGTGTATCAATATTATTGGGAGGTGTAATTAGAAATGTTGGAATCAAATAAAACAAAGGAACTTAGTAAGACTAAGGACAATTATGTCAAGGTTTATAATAGCAGTTTGGTAATAATTAAAGGGAGTGTACTTGAAGGTTTGTGGGGGGGGGGGGCGATGTGAATAGCAAAACTCTTATTTTTAATAGGGTTAATTACACCATTAGTCCCTTGACTATTAACGATTCTACGATTAGTCCCTTAAGAAATTTTTTTAAAATTTCAGTCCCTTGAGTACTAAAAAGTTACGCGGCCAGTCCTTTTGATGGATGCCGTTAATAAAATTTCGTTAAGTGACCCATGTGCGTTGCACATGCCATTTTTTAAGGGTTATTATGAGAAATTCATAATAAATAGTTAAACAATAAAAAAATTACAAACACACCCACACACACACACACTCTCTCTCTCTCTATCTCTCTCTCTCTCTCACAGACACACACACACATCCAAAGACACCACGAGGCGGTGAAAACCTTAAAAACTTCTGCAAGTTCGTCCTAATACTAACCGAGCACATCAGATACAAAAACGCCATCGAACAATCCGTCGGATCGTCCTCCGACAACCCTCTATGACTTATCTTCTACACCATTCGGAACGGGACGAAGGGCAATTTGGCAACAACTTTTCCCTCAAACAAGCTGTTCAAGAATCCAAAGACAACGAAGAGGACAACGGCGACGACGTCGCCGAATTTGAATTTGAAAATGGAGAGGTCGCGGTTGGATTCATTCAAGCTGGATTCTACCCGATCGATTTTCTTGGTCTTGGATTTCTTGGATTCAACGGGAATCCGGTGATCAGTTTTCATGAATTCGAGTTTTTTGGAGGCTTTGTCGATGGTGGATTTGAGGGATTTGTAGGAGGAGGTGCGGTAGATGAGAAGATATGAGATGGCTTCGCAAACTAAGGCGGTGAAAAGGGAGATTGCTACTATGGTTAGGCTATCGGAGTATTTCAAGGTGGAGAAGAAAGATTGATTGGAGAGAGAGAGAGAAAGAGAGAGAGAGATTGGACTGTTAGTTTGGGGGCAAGTGTTTTGGGTTTGAGTGTATGTGTGTGTGTGTGTGTGGTGTGTCTTTAGATGTGTGTGTGTGTGAATGTGTCTGTGAAAAAGAGAGAGATAGAGAGAGAGTGTGTGGGTGTTTTTGTAATTTTTTATTGTTTAACTATTTATTATGAATTTTCCATAATAACCTTTAAAAATGACATGTGCAACGCACATGGGTCACTTAACGAAATTTTACTAACGACATCCATTAAAAGGACTAGGGGTGTGACTTTTTAGTACTCAAAGGGACTGAAATTTTAAAAAAAAATTCTTAAGGGACTAATCATAGAATCGTTAATAATCAAGGAACTAATGGTATAATTAACCCTTTTTAATATACTCCCAGCGTAAAAATAAAATAAAATTATCCAACCAGCCAATCAGATGTCTAGATATATAAAGTAAGCCAATATAGCATTCAAGAATCAAAAAGTATTACTCCTTCCGTTCCAACAAAGAGTCTACTACGCTATTTTAGAATGTTTCATTTTAAGAGTTCACTTTTTAAAATTATGCATTCACTCACCATAAAATTTTTAACTTTATCCTCCAAATGTAATATAAACATGTTGAATATACATAAGCATTTTTTAATTATCACCAACTCTAATGGTACTTATATATTCCTTAATAATTAGACTTTTCAAATGTAAATTCTTTGAGTAAAACGGAGGGAGTATTTACAAACCTTTGGATAGGATATACTCCCTCCGTCGGTAGATCTGTTCCATTTGCCCATCATCCTTAGAGGTATGCAAAGAGAATCAATCCCAACAAAAGAGACTGTTAAAGAGTGTTGATTATTTAAGATCAATACTACTACTAGAACAGGAGAGAATGTTACTAAGTTACTTGGCTTTTATATGATCATTCAGAAAGACAACGATTTTATTCTTCTTGTTGGGATGAGGGAATCTTCTATAACTGCCGTTGGTCAGCCAGCTAAGGGTTTAACCATACAAACATAATACACGAGGAAAAAAATATACTTAATGTTCCACATCAAATGAGAGAAGGAGGCTCAGATTAATAAAATTCATCATCATAATGGAAAAAAGCATAGAATCAATCAATGAGAATTGTGTATTTAATGTTCATCCCAGTTATTCAAAAGTACTAATACCACAATCAATTAATTTGTGGAGGATTACAATATGCAAGAAGCAGGCAAACCTCGTACCTACTCCCTACATACTTGCCTTATATGACTCAGTACAACCATGTGGTGTGAGGCGGTTCAAATTCTAGTAATGCGGCCCTCGTGGCGCTCCAAAAGTCAGAATCAATGTTGGAATAATTTCCGTCCTATCTACCCAGGCTTCACAACAGAATATATCTATACATACCAAAAATCAATGGGTAATATTGGTGTCTAATGATTTAATTATCCTACGATGCCACACGGCAGTTTCAAGATCAAATCTCAGCTCCCATGTAGGCCAGTAGTGCAAATCCTGCTTCAGTGTCAGCACTCGAGGCTTCCCATTCAAGTGGACTGTCTTTACCCGCACAAATTCTCCATCTCCTATTTCCTGTTAAGTATTGAGGATAAAGAACAGGAATCAATTACCTGACTGGGGTACACAACAATCTTAAGACTCTTAATTTGATGATCTGGTATCCTATACTCTACACTAGCAACCCCACTTCAAGGCATGAAATATTGCAAGTAAGGATCAGTTAAGCAGTTGCGGGATCAACTGACCCTGGCAGGCAGGCAGGTTTCAAGAACATTGCTTTGTTGTGAATTAGGGCACCTTGGCACATTAATCTACTAATGATAATAATTTAACTACTTTGTACCAATGATCAAGGCAAAAAATATATAAATAGCAGAACAGCTTTGCGTATCCTGAATTCAAGGAAAGGTCAACATACCTTTGTCACGGTTACAAAAGCATCTAAATTAGGAGTTGGCTTCCCATTTACTTCAACAATCCATTGAAGAGCGTAAAGACCATATCTATGCACAGGACTCCCATGAGACCACCTGAAACATTCACTCACCTGTCAAAATCTTTAACCAGACTAAAATTTATGTAGAAGAATAAACTCAGCATTGACAATTAAGAAAGTAGGTGTAGTTGTCCAGTTTAATTGAGCAGCACCTCTATTCCCCAATGGATACAAACGGGTTATGGGGGTGCCCTGGACTTGGGGTTTAACATCATCAGCCCTCCGCATTCAACAAGCTAGAACAGCAGCAGTTGTAGGGACTTCCAGCACCTTCTACCCCCAACCCAAGAATTGAAATTTCAGAACCCAAAATGAATCCTACCAAGTCTAGTTCATTAATGATTTTTCTACATTGAAGTCCACCTAAACTGAAAGTTCAGAACCCAAAATGAATCCTACCAATTCTAGTTCATTAATGATTTCTCTACATTGACGTCCGCCTACATTTCAGTTAACTCTGAAGGTACAGGAATAAATAACTGTTGTAGCTAATAATTTACTCCTCACTTGTTAAGAACCTTCGAGATTTATTAGAAAAGATGGGCCCCTCACCTTGTTACATATACACCATGGCCTTCTTCAGGCAGAAATCCAAGAGCACGCACTGCTGGATGAGGATCTTGAACAAAACAACCACACCAATTTATCACTCGTGTGGTGCCATTCCCATCTCTTACATCTGTTCCCACTACAACTTCAATTTCGTGCCCCTGAAAAACCACACAGAACATGTTGAAAGATCATCTCCAGCTGCATGAAATTTTGGAAAAAAAACTTGTATATAGTAAAGAAAAGGAAAATTTTAGTTGAACGACTCTGTAGGCTCACCTGACGAAAAATAGTCAAGCTAAGTTTCCCTTCCATATCATCATGCAGGTCCAGGGCTTGGCATGCATCTTCAATATCATGGAAGCATGTAATTGGTTCTTTATTGATTGCCAATACCATGTCACCTTGTTCTAATAAATTCTCAGCTTTAGATCCTGCCAAACAACCTTTAACACGTAAAACTTGACGTCTAACAGGATCCTTCTTTACAAGAGCCTGCAAACAAGACATCCAAGATGAATCAAACAAGGTGGGCATATTTCAAGCTTATACTGTTTAAACGCGAGGTAACAGGAAGATGCAAACATGTTTCACTTAGGGTAAGATAGTCAATTGTTAGGGAACAACATACTTGAATCCAGTGATCGCTAAGCCCAAAGCTTCTAGCCTTCGAAAGCAAAGTAGGATAAAGTTCGACTTCTAAGATTCTAACAAGTGGCATTGGTCTTCTGATGCCATTTATGAGTAGAGGCGGTCCTTTCGCCCTGGAAATAATCTTGTCAAGGACTTTGCTGATGGTATATATTGGAATACCCCTGACAAATTGATGATCTTCAGATGAATTGCAACCATATCGCAGCTGCAGGTGAGATTTAGATATCAGGCCATTCCTTTCAATGAAGAAGCTCAAAGCAGCACAAAAGAGTACAAACCTGAGTTGAAAAGCTTCCCCATATTGCCTGAACCCTTCCACGCTCATCAGTGAGCACGCCCGAAAATGTACTACCAAAATCTGCATCACAGCATAACGTAGTACAAAATATTTAACTAAACGGGGGCAGGGGAGTTCAAGCTTCAAAACAATCAACATTAAGAAGTGAAGATCCACAACATAGTGACAAAAAGGTACCAGTGTCGAGCTCGATTACTTCCATGTTGGTTGCTCTGTACCGTGGAGAATCTGCCGAGCCAATATTTAAAGCAGCACAAGGATTGGTGACAATAGATTTCCTAGATGTTGCCTGCAAGCTTCTGCTTAACCCCAAAAGATACACCGAGTCTCCACGACGCAAAGCAGGTTCTGTCATGGACATAATTATAGTTCTTAGAGAATAAGATTAATAGTCAACAGCAAAAAAATCTCATTAGCTCGATAAAAGAAGATGGATAAATGAAAGAGAATCAACACTGGGTCTTATCTTGCCTTTCTATTTTCCCTCAGCTTATCCTGCCTTTAATAATATGGAAAAAAATATGATGCAATTCAAGCCTCCGTTAATAACAATTGTTTTTAAAATTCCATTCCTTGACAGTTTAAAATTAAACCATAACGCAAAAGGACGAAATACAATATTATCGATGATTAGAACATTTGTGATGCTATCAAGGACTATTGAACTGCCATAGCCTTTCCACCCACTAGATTTCAAAAAGAGCTCAGAACATAGTTAAGCTAACAACCAAAAACTACACCGATATTATTCCTGTGACAGGGCTCAGTAGAGCCCGCTAACCCTTTTGGCAAAGGTCCAGTGTCGCGTTATTTCCCAAGGTGGGGTCCAGAGAACATTAGCTCCAGAACTATAAGAGTAAAGCCATTTTTCTCTAAGTACCATAATCAGACTGAATTGCAAGACATATAGTCATTCACATTCCACCGCCTGTAAATGCACCATAAAAAACAGAAACTCTAAACAGTTTGCGAAACTCAGTGTCAGTCAAATCAGTGGACGTGCCAGGCCCAAGTTTAAAATATAAGGGATTGTATGACAGTTCCGAGCCAGTTTAGTTTTAAAGACGATAAAATTTTCTACAACTGTGGAAATACCTGAAAGTTAATTACTTTGATCCAAGTCAAAGCTTCAATTTCACTCTACATAACTTGTATGTCACCTTTTACCAACAAACTCACTTTCTAGCAGTCTATACAAACTATTAGCAGTAAAAACTAAGCAATGAAACCAAAAGCAGTGAAAAAATATGTCGTTCAGATAGATGACATCACTGATTGGCAGAAAATAGAAACTAACCCGGAAGAAGTTCAGCTGCCCGAACTACCGAAGCACCAGCAGTTCCCAGTGCTGAAGGGTCATATGCAACAAGAGCATAGTTGTGAACAGGATGGAGAAAAACCACCTGCATAGGAATTATGCAGTTAAATGAGAACAATGAGAACAGCCTACCCGAATTATATTTATTTACTAAATACCTCTCCTGGAATTTCGATTGGAAAAGCAGCAAAAGAGAGCATCACATCAGACGCAGTTATGGCAACAGTGTTTTTGTCTACTGCAACTAATCCCATGGTTGCAGAATGATATATGATCACACCAGTCCCAAAAAAATGCTGCGAGTGGACACCATCAAGCATACATGATGATGGTACATAAACCTGAGATTTCAGAAACCAAAAAGATTTCTAAGTCGCAAACAGTCCAGCAATAAAGAAGAAACTGACCACAATCTTGCAGTTCTAATTAAACCAACGAGGACTCCCAACTTCTAGTACTGCTACTTCCTAAACTACAAAAACATATTGTTTCACTGTATGTCATGTTGTCAAATGAGGGTACGGAAAAAGAAGGAAGAGGATTCACAAAGATCTTTAAATAGGGACCATTGATGCAGGAAACTAATCGCTGGTCCCTTCCCTCGCTGACTCCCTTTTTTTGCTTAACTTAGGAATATCTTTCCATCCAGTTTTATTCCTTTCCTTTAACGGTTTTACATAATTTGACCAAAGGGTTCTTTTGCAATGAACGTTCTATGGAACTGAATAGATGAGTAAAAACAATGGAAGTATAAGTGAGGGAAAGATGGGGAAATGTTAGTCTATATAAACACAGGGTGAGAGGAGTCCTTGACAAAGTTACCTCAAACATTACAAGAGTAGGCTCTATCACACGCTCAGCAACGGAAGCATTACCAGCATCAGCTGCGGCACCATGATGGTCAATTAAAACAGCATCTTCCAAAGTTCTTGAATCTTCTAATCTTTCTCCTTTAGGCACATTTAAGGAACAATCAGCAATAGCAATGCCTTCAGCAGAGAGATCTTCCTCCACTCGCCGCTTTTTTGTTCCACCATCAGATTCATCACGAGAATGTAGTCCCTCAGATATATGTTCATTACTGGTATCCATACTGGTAATGCCGTTGGTCAATTGTTCACCAATATATTGATGCACTTGTTCCATTAGACAAGGCTCGCCATTGTTCACTGAAACTCCATGGTTACCGAGGGCTTGCTTAACATTGTCATTGCCAGATGAGAGAAGTGGACAGTCAAGAGGTAGAGCTTGCTTTGCTGCCCAGCGACCAGAAGAGTCATCCCGAGAATATATCTGAGGGGGCGCATACCATTCATGGCGGTCAACTGTAACTAGGACAGACTGGAGTCAAAAGAAACACGGTAAGGAATCGAGTCTATGTTATAAAGAGAAAATGATTAAATAATATCTACGGATGTGTGTGCTTATGTACATAAATACAAAAATATGTAGAAACAGGACAAGTAGCTAACTTGAAAAATCTGGTCCCTACAAGGTCAAGAGGGCCATTCCCCATCCAGCCAGAAAAGTTTTACTCGTAAAAAATACATATGTACATGCAAACATGCAAGTGCATCGTAGTATGTGCATTGGCTAGTGTATAAAGACAGCGGAGGAAGAAGAAAATCTGAATGGCCACATAGGAAAACTAAGTTGGACATACAATTTCATGCATTTGAAGGCCAACCACCAATCCAACTTTCACTGCTCCAAATTCCAGGGCATAAAAATGCATCTATACGGATATCAGATTTAGTTGATCAAAAAGATGCAACTATAGATTTAGCAGCAACAAACCAAATTCATGGCCAAATACTAAAGATAATATATTAAAGCAATAGCATTACATGTTGATTTCAAATCAAACTTCTCTCATTTTCCCTGCTGGAATGAAGTGATCCTATTTCATTCTTTTTACTCCATTTATTTTGAAAATCACATAACAGAACTCTTTTATCTTTAGTCGTCGCTGAGCACTCAAAAATTTATAATAAGAATATTGAGGAAGCTGATTCAAAGCTCGAGCAATGCATGACTATCCCATGTCTTTGAATCTACACAGATTTTCCAAATCTAAAAATTGCACAAGATATCTGAAAAATCTTAAGATAGGAAGATAATTTTTCTTTTGGTCTTTCCTTCTTTTTGGCTCTTTATGTTTTGATTTTTGCTAACATATGCCCCTGAGGCACAAGTTAAGAATCTAAATACGGAAATTTTATTCCTAGGAAACAATTACAAATGCACTGGAAAAATTAACCAATGCATAGGTGCATGTTCCCAATGCAGAAAATTTTTAATTTTGGATTCTGAACAAGTGCAAATCCGGAGTTTATTTCCACTATTAATAATGTTATCCACCAACCCTATTTTAACTTGGACACCGTTAGCCCTTTGGGGTTGAGACAAGAAACTGTATCATCTTTGTCAACCCCAAGATCTACATGTAACATTCCCACCCACAAAAATACAACTATAATCACTTAAATCCATGATCACAAATAAGGGCCATAGTGCATCCAAGGAGGTGGGTGATCATCATAAACCAAAGTACCAAACCACCAAACCCAGAGGCTATCATTGACAACCGGGAACCCCAGATGCTCTCAGTTTTTATACTTATTACTATTATAAAGTGGGAGAGCATTTATTGAAGCTCCATCACACTTTAAGATAACAAATATATCAGAGACAATGGTAGAAGGCATTTGAAAAGTAATCTTCCTGGTGATATGTTCTAGGTGGCTGTCACTACCTTCCTTCGATGACGATCCATGTAGCTTATGTATTCCAATGGAACACGTGCACCCCTAGACAGCTTTGATAGCAGAATAATCAGGTCTTCAAGCCGCGATATCTCTTCACCAGCAAACTTCTTGATAATGGCATGGCGTGGAACTCCGGCTCTAAAAAGCATATATCTGCAATTGGCAAGTAGAAGAATCTTCGCTAAAAACTGTTATTCAAATTCAAATGTGACATCCACTTCATCAGCTCATTTTTAACTCAAAAGAAATGACAAACAGTGTCACTAAAAATCAACAAACAAAACACTGGAGTCTAAGTTTACACAATAAATTAAACGGCTTACCCAGGTTCTGTAACATAGACAAGACCACAGTGAAATCGGAAATTTCTAGCCTGTTTCAGAAGAAGAGAAGTGCAAGTTAGGAGTCTATGCTTTATATATGTATACACACACACACACACACACACACACACACACACACATATATATATATTTATAAGTATATATATTACCCTTTTTTTCTGTACATGCATAGGGAATTTTGTACAGGTTGAGACCAGCTAAAGCTATAGTAGTAAGTTTTCCTTCATGTCTTGGTATAGAATGCTATCAGTGCAAAAGTTAAGTTACATTTTTATTTTCACTCGGCAACAATTAATTACTCCTGAATATGATCCATTTAAAACCAAAAACCAAGAAACCCAACTAACCCAAAGCCAGAAACACCTAAATATTCCAAGCCCAAAACACCTAAATACTCTAAAGTCCAATACACCTCAAAAACTCCCAAAGCTCAATACACATAAACACTCCCAAAGCCCAATACATCTAAATACTCCTAAAGCTCAATACAATAAGAAACACTAGCATCCTGATATCTCAGCCACCGGCTTTCTGCAGTGCATCACCGCCCGCATTGTCGATTCCATTGATTGTATAGAAGAAGAAGGAGAAGAAGAGGTGATGAAGCCGTAACCTAATTACGGTTAGGCGAGATGTATATATATGTTTGTGATAAAATATTTTACATCAAGACCCCCAAACATATACTTTATACCACATAAACCCTCAATACTTCTAACACTCCCCCTCAAGCTGGAGCATAAATGTTATGCATCCCCAGCTTGTTACAAATATATCTTATTCTTGTGCCATTTAAAGACTTCGTGAAAATATCTGCTAGTTGATTGCCAGTCGGAACAAAACTCGTGGAAATTATTTTCTCTTGAAGTTTCTCACGAACAAAGTGACAATCAAGCTCAATATGCTTTGTTCGTTCATGAAACACAGGATTAGATGCAATATGAATAGCTGCTTGGTTATCACACCACAACTGCATAGGCATTGGATTCCCGATACCGATCTCACCAAGTAACTGACGAATCCACACTAACTCGCATGTAGCATGAGCCATAGCCCCGTATTCGATTCAGCACTTGATCTTGACACAACGGATTGTTTCTTACTTTTCCAAGAAACCAAGTTACCCCCAACAAACACGCAATATCCAGAAGTAGATCTCTTATCTGGGGATCCTGCCCAATCCGCATCAGCAAACCCTTCTACTCTCATATGTCCATGATCTCGATATAGTATGCCTAGCCCTGGAGCTCTCTTAAGATACCGAAGAATCTTAACAGCAGCCTCCCAATGTGTACTCCGCGGAGAGGACATAAATCGACTCACTACACTAACTGCAAATGCAATATCTGGTCTCGTCACAGCAAGATAGTTCAATTTCCCAACAAGCCGTCGATACTTCTCTGGATCAGCAAAGCTTTCACCCCCTTCAGCTGTAAGTTTCGTATTCGGATCCATAGGAGTCTCAGAAGGCTTCGCTCCCAACATGCCTGCCTCACTCAACAAGTCACACACATACTTTCTCTGAGACAAGAAGATGCCTTGCTTGCACCGAGCAACCTCAATCCCTAGAAAGTATCTCAAATTACCAAGATCCTTCGTTTGAAACTTTTCCTGAAGGAATCCTTTTAAGGCACTAATACCTGCACTATCACTTCCCGTGATGACAATATCGTCCACATAAACAACCAATAAAATGATTCCTTCACCCCTACGCTGATAGAATACTGAGTGATCACTCTGACATCTCAGAAGCCCGAACTCGAGCACAACCTCACTAAATCTCCCAAACCATGCACGTGGAGATTGTTTTAACCCGTATAATGACCGCTTCAGTCTGCAAACCAACCCAGACTCCCCCTGAGCAACAAACCCCGGAGGTTGCTCCATGTAAACCTCTTCGTGTAAATCACCATGAAGGAATGCATTTTTACATCCAGTTGATAAAGAGGCCAATGAGAAGAGGCACAAGAGAGATAAGTAAACGAACGAGGCAAGTTTAGCAACCGGAGAAAAAGTGTCCGTATAATCAACCCCATATGTCCGAGCATACCCCTTGCAACAAGACGAGCCTTAAGACGAGCCAAAGAACCATCCGGGTTGACCTTAACAAAGATAGACCCACTTGCACCCAATAGCATGTTTACGATGGCAATGAAACCAAATCCCAAGTTTGATTGTGCGTAAGGGCAGTCATTTCTTCGTCCATAGCCGCCTTCCGGCCAGGATGACCCACCGCTTGCATACGTACTTAGGAATAGAATGAGACTCAAGAGCACTAACAAATGCACAAAGATCGGAGACAAACCATCATAACGAACAAAGTTAGAAATAGGATGTAACGCACAACTACGTTTACCTTTTCGAAGGGCAACAGAATATCAAGATCGAAGGTACCTCTACGGAAGCGGGATCGGGCGACGGTGGTAGGACGGACTCACAGAGCAGGAGCAAGCGGTGCATTCCCTTGAGAGCATGTGCGTCGGGTGTAAACCTGTTGAATAGGAGGACGAGGTATATCACGGGTAGGGACAGTGGACTCCACAACCCGATAGAGTAGAAAATCATCATCGGGAATGACTCAACAGCGGAATGTCCGATTGAGGATAAAAGGACACCGACTCATGAAAAGAAACATCGAAAACCAAATATCGATTCAAGTCGAGAGAAGCATCGATATCCTTTCGAGTACGAGAATAACCCAAAAGATACATTTGAGTGCCTTAGGATCTAACTTGGTGACATTAGGACGATGATCACGAACAAAGGCTACGCACCCGAATATCCGAGGAGACACGGGAATAGAGACTCGAAGGAAACAAGACTCGATGAGGGATCGCACTGTAAAGAACAGACGATGGCATACGGTTGATAAGATGACAAGCGCTAACACAAAGATCTCGCCCAAAAGGTTTAGGAACATGCATCTGAAACGAAAGCGCACGAGCAACCTCAAGGAGGTGACGATTTTTTCGCTCAGCAACTCCATTTTGCTGAGGAGTATCAGTACAAGAGGATTGGTGGAGCATGCCATGAGCTAACATAAATTTGGAGTAAACAGTGGAGAAATATTCCTGAGCATTATCACTGCGAAGATGTTTAACAGGCACACCAAATTGAGTTTTAATTTCAGCACAGAATGCAGAAAAAATATCAAATAACTCAGAACGATGTTTCATTAAATAAAGCCAAGTAACACGAGAATGATCATCCACAAAAGTAACAAAATACCTATAACCTAACTTCGAGACAATAGGACTAGGTCCCCAAATATCCGAATGAACTACATCAAATGGGGCATGAGCCCGTTTATTAACCCTAGAAATATAAGAAATGCGATGATGCTTGGCAAACTGACAAGCATCACACCCAAAAACTGGTAAAGAAGAAAAATCTGGACATAATTTCTTGAGACTCGACATAGACGGATGACCCAAACGACAGTGGATCTGAAACGGAGACAAAGATGCACTCGAACATGCAACTGGTGTAGATGAAGCCTCAAAGAAATAAAGTCCTCCAGACTCCTGCCCTCTACCAATAATCCTTTTCGTCACACGATCCTGAAAGAGGCAATGAGTGGGAAAAAATGAGACATCACAGTTATGATCACGGGTAAACTTACTAATAGACAGTAAATTGAATGGAAAACCAGGAATGTATAACACAGAGGATAATGAAAGAGAGGATGTGAGACAGATATCACCCGCCCCGTAACATGAAACAGTAGACCCATTGGCGACAGTAACACTTGGTAATGTCGAAGATGGAAGGAATGAAGAAAAGATACCTCTGTTGCCACTCAGATGGTCAGAAGAACCGGAATCAATAACCCATTTACAAGAAGAAGAAGAAGCACACGCAGTAGGTATACCTGTCTGGACGAAAGTAGCAGTGGAAGAAGCAGACGAAGAAGCCTGATACTGGGTATATCTTGCAAACTCATCATCGGTCATCCGTATGACCTTACCCTCACTAGGTTGAGACGGTTTGGGTGGGGGGGCAGACTCAGGGTTAGAGGCAACATGGGCATATCGATCACCAGACGGTTTACCATGCAACTTCCAACAATTACGAATCACGTGATTCGTATCCCCACAGTGATAACAAGTACGAACCTCTCTACTCTCCCTACCACCACCACGGCCACCACGACCACCCTCACGACCTCCTCTACCAGAAGATCGACCACCACGACCACTAGTTTCCTGACCCCGAAGAGGGTGGGATGTCGACTCACAAGGGCAGAGGAATCACCAATACTGCTAGTGGGGCCAACTGAAGAGGACTCTAGAGAGGCCCGAAGCACACGAGAGAACACATCCTGAAGAGAGCCAACACTTGTGCCCGATAAGATTTGAGAGCGAGCAGTACTGAACTCGGATCTCAAACCAGCTAAAAATCCAAGAATAATAAGATGTTCTCGTTGTGTCTGCATAGTACTAACATCTGTACTCAAAGGAAGCAAAGAACTCCATTCAGTCGCCAATTTCTTGTAGTCCGCAAAATACTGGGTAACACTACGACCCTGTTGATCCTGGCGAAACAAAGCACACGACAAGTCATACATCCGGTTCATGTTATCCTTGCCCCCATACAACACAGCTAAATACTCCCACAAATCACGAACAGTGGAAGTATGAGCTACCAATTCAGCCGTCTCATCATCCATAGAATTCATGAGCTTCCAATACAAATCAGCATCGGCACGGACCCAAGCAACATCAGTAGAGTTAACTGTAGTGAGATGATCTTCCTTGTTTTGCCCTTTTAAATTCATTTCAACAACCCGCCGCCACATTAAATAATTCTTTCCTGTTAATTTCTTGTCCGTAATCTTTGTACTAGTGGAGAAAACCTCAGAAACCATGGTTTTAGACTCCGTAGTCCCCGTATTCTCTGATGACGACATATTTAAAAAAACCGAACAAGCAACCAAACAGAACAACAGGCGAACAAAAAAACCCACTGATCGAGCCGGAAAACCCCCAAAAACTTTTCTAATCAAAAAACTAACCTTGAATCAGAGACCTAGAGGCTCAGGCGACCAGGTCTGTACTGGTCAGAACAGAAAATTCCGGCGACGCGCCGGCGCGTGGAGCGCGTGAGGCAGTTTCCGGCGACCACTGTTGACGGCGACGGGACAGAATAGGTCGCCTAGACGAGGCGACAGCAACCCACTATGCAATATCCTTCAAAAGACGTCGCATCCCCTCCGGCGACTCAAACGCATGCGCAAGGCGAACTGCGCAAACCCATGTCGAACAAAAACGAAAGAAAGAAAAAAAAAAAAGAAAAGGGAAGGATTTGTGAAGAACAATCAGCACAGGAGATTAGTTGGATTCCTGCTCTGATACCATGTTGATTGTATAGAAGAAGAAGGAGAAGAAGAGGTGATGAAGCCGTAACCTAATTACGGTTAGGCGAGATGTATATATATGTTTGTGATAAAATATTTTACATCAAGACCCCCAAACATATACTTTATACCACATAAACCCTCAATACTTCTAACAGATTCCATAAAGAAGTTCATGGAGAAAGGCACCCATGAAATAATTAGAGAGCTCTAAATAAAAGGTTTTCAACTTGGCCAAAGTTCCATATCCATCTTTGTCACTATCCAATTTTAGTCCCTTCAAACTGTTTTTCTTTCTGGACAAGCTAAATCATTCATTATTTCCCTCATTTAGACGCATCGTCTACTTCCTATCAATAAAGTCAGTTCAACCTTACGGACGTAAATGGTAGCTAATTGAGAAGATAGAATTGTAACCAGAAAGAAATGCTAACTATAATCATCTGGACAGGGCCCTAACAAATGGCAAGTCAAGCACATAAACCAAACACTCTAAAAGTCCCAAAATTTCCTGTGGAGAAGCCTATATGCGTTCACAAATTTTAATGACAGAAGAAGCATATGTTTGCCAATAAGTCATAGAGATTGTTAGAAATCAATAAAAGAAAGATCAAACCAACCTGTTGATAGGAAAGAGGGTGTATCACGGCACCACTTACTTCCAAGAAGTAGTTAGGAGTTATCGAGTGTAAATCCTGAACCTGAAGAAGCACAAGGATGGCAGGTTGAACGAGAAGAAACCAAAGCAAAAGTATAGGGGCAGATAGATATACATATAAAATGCAAGTATGTTGGTTAAGCTAAAAAAAGGTGGTGTCATCCAAACTACATAATGTCCATTACAACATGGAGCCCTACAGAAAAGGTGAAAGTGTTCTCAAGGCATTGGCGAATTCAACCTCTGTCTGCATTATTAACTTGGTTTCACAACCATGGGAAATCTCTTATCACGCATCATACTAGTATTCAGGTAACACCCTCAGCATCTCGTCAGGAAGAGAGTGTCAGTTTTGAAAATGGAACTAAAAAGAACAATATCTCACCACCAAGCGAACAGTCAGTGGAGCACCACCTCTTTCAATCTGTAATTCAACTTTGTGGCCAACACTATCATCGAGAAGAGTCTCCATCTTTAGAAACTGTGTAATTACCTGTGGCACAAAAGATGATTCTTCAAAGAGTTCAATAAAGGATTACAATCATTATGGAACTTAGTGCACGTAGTAACAGAGCCATTTGATTATAAATTTGATACCACCTTCCATTATCTTCAGAGCCCAAAATAGAGCTTGAAAGACTTCTGCCCATGATATCTGTCGACTTTGATTTCAACATAATAGAGATGCCCACATCCAATATTTCATGTTTTAATCCAAATTCCCACTTATAAACCTCAGCAATATAAGATCCTTGTTTGTTAATTGTGGAGCGCAGAAGGTATAAGTGCGCAGGATGGTTTACGAAAACCATTTGTGAGCAAGTGTCATTTTAGAAAAAGTAAAAGATTTAAAAGTTTTGCACCAGCAGAAACTCTCCGAGTTACGTTAAACTCGAGATGTACTAATTGAAATTTAATGAATTAAACGTGTTTCAATCTTACACGTACAAAAAGAAATACAATTTTGAAAATGGAACTTTCGAACCATCATCCAGTGAGGCAAGAGGATGAAAATTACAGTGACAGAGAAAGGTAATGAATTACTCATAAGCAGTGCCCATAAATGAACCAGTAAAGCCTACAGATGGATGTTCTGAACATGCAGACACAGGGTTCTCTATTAAATGCTAAGGAATATTATCAATGTAATTCATATATATCACAGATAGTCAAAGACATACAACCTCCCCATTCATCCATACAAGAACATCCCCTGGCTCCAAATGTTTATGTGCTGGGCCACCTGGCACCTACAAGATGCCAAAATTCAGGACTAATATACATAGACAAACTTAAAGAATATAGTAATTCACACAACGCTGAGGGAACTGCACTTACAACAGAATCGACAACAAGCATCCCAGTTTCGCTAAGAGGAGATGCATGACGCACCAACTGGTCCAACCAAAAAACTCAGTAAGGCGTTGACAGATCTTTCAGTTATATTTTCAATAAGAAACAGAATACAAAAACAAAATGAAGAAACATAGTCTATTAAAAAAACAAGCACCGTCTCTGTTTCGCTTCGCAGACCTAGCCGGCGGGTCTCATCAAACCCTTTGTGGAGAAATGTTGCCTAGATCACACATAACATACAACAGTGAGCCGTGAAGCGTGCGGAAAGCAAAGGCAAGATATTCACAGCAATTTATTTAATCCTGGTTAGCAAATTTTATAAGCAGACAGAAAAGTAACAGAACTAAAAGATGCAGGAAGAAACATGGGACCAATGGCATCCAATCATCTTCAGAAGTCGCATCCAACCTCAGGATCATGCTTCTCAAAGTTGTATATGAAAGAAAGAAATTCAACACCCAAAAAAAGCAGGAGAAGACAAACTTGTTCTTACGTATCAGCGAATACGGGGTCATATTTCGTACGATTACTCCAGAACATATACATCTGATTGCTATATATGTCCCTCATTTACAAGCATACATACACACAAACAGAGGGTCACATGCACACACGAATAAAATTTTGCACTCTTAGTATGAAAGAGAAACTAAAAACACCATTGTAATTCCATAATCTCTTGTTATGGCCCTGGCGAAGCCTAACCAGGGGTATGGAATCGCCATGGGCTCAGCTTTAGGCATGAGTGTCAAGTTATGAGTTCCATCAGTCCTGTTGCTTTGGTATGCTACTCGAGGTTCCTAATATTTGGTATCAGATCAACCACCAATTTACAGTTCATTCAAAATAAAAAAAGTCAACAAACACCGTGTAACATGAAGGACTACGAAAGAACTACCTGGAGAGGAACTGATCTGTACAAGACAAATTGTACCTCTGTCACAGTTGAAAGCTACCTAGACTGAGAACCGCCAGTATGATCGCTGTAGAGCGTGGTGTATTGCTATGATAGTGGACGGGACCTAGCCAGGGATCTATGTATGGCCCACTATTAATTTGGACCCAAAAAGTAAGAGCTATAATTGCATGCACTCCATCAGTCTAGAGCTTTTGGCTATATTGGTCAAGGTTCCTCCGTATCTCTACTCATATCGGGACTCTCACTCTATCCATCTGTCGCATGATTGCCAAAGTTGCATAAGAAAATGATAATGTTCAGAAAAAGATAACCGGTTTCAGGAAACAAAGTCTAACACAATCTCAATACAAATTTCAACGCATATGATTGGCATGCGGTAATGTTGATAGTGATTAAAAACTCCAGAAAAATAGTAAAAGCAGAACGTAATATTGGTACTACTGACATGATATCACTTCAAATAATGATATAGTAAAACTAGGTGAAGTATCCGCATAAACTCAACTGAAAGGAGACAGTTGAACTTTCGTAAATTTCAGACACAAAATGCAGCAGAAATGTGAATTCAATGGCTTATGCTTAGTGCCTGATGCATAGTAAGATTCAGAGATCTGTTTCAGAATCCATGAAATCATCAAAGGACGAGAACCAACAAACCTGAAGCGTTCCACGAGGTATCGTAACAGCCTCCCATTTATCTCCAGAGGAATCTCTTCCCTTCTGCAAGAATTTCAAAGCCCTGACAACCTGCAATATGCACAGTTTTAGCGCATAAGAGTTTTGGAATTAATATAAATGCAACTCCACCCGAGAAGCTCAAGTCTCATCTGGCAGCATAAATCAAGAGGAACTTAGTTTCATGCCAAGCTTCAAAGAAGCAAAGAAGTATTCGTTTTAATAAAAACGCAAGTTATATGCACAACCACAAAATTGAGCGAATAGAGTTTTCAGAATTAGTCGGTACTAGAAGACAATTAAGACAAGCAAATATGAAGCTCAAGCAAAAGCAGGGAAGAATGCAACTAAGAAACCAAAAAGGAATGGTAAAACCTCCAGACCAACAATCCCAAAAACTCAACTAACGCTCTCTGACATATATACACACAGAAACAGCATTCAAATAAACACAGAAGAAATAATGGCAATGGAAATAGGCGGAGAGGCAACAGAGACTAAATTGATGGCAAAAGAATCCGAGCAGAACCGAGAGAAGGTTAAAAATAAAAAAGGGGGAATATATAATCTAAAAAAGAAAAGAACAAAAATAGGCTCTATACTTTGAGAATGAGTAATGCAGAGAGAGAGAGTATAAACTATTTAGTTTAGGTGAATTGTTTACTCCAGGCTAAGCTAAATTAGCCCATGGAAGTCTTGGAACATATTTGGAATCTTGCTTGGCTAGGTTTGGTTTAAAACCCAAGAAAATAACAAGTAGTTGTGACAGTACATGAGAG
Source organism: Platycodon grandiflorus (assembly GCA_016624345.1). Taxonomy (NCBI): domain Eukaryota; kingdom Viridiplantae; phylum Streptophyta; class Magnoliopsida; order Asterales; family Campanulaceae; genus Platycodon; species Platycodon grandiflorus. The sequence continues at coordinate 37,258,255 of CM028361.1, read as the reverse complement.
CAGCCTCATCTCTACTATAATAATGCGGGAGCCCTCAAAATGAATAGTAATTGATAAAGCTCTGTCACGCTTTTTATTTTTTCCAAATTACCCTCTTTCCTACCTACTAATTACACACATATTGCATTACGTTAACATAGTGGTTTTAGTTAATATATGTTTTATTTACCCCACATAGGAGAAATACGCTAAGTGTCTTGGGAATTGAGCCCTATACATATAGGGCTGCTATTGTACATCAAAATAAGAAAAATACAAGCCTATTTCTCTCTTCTTAATGTCTATCTTTTTTCTCAAAATGGTATCAGAGCGAATAGATATTAACCCTAACCTAAACTATTAGCCCTAGACATTATACCCTATGCCGTCGTCGGCTGCCTCACGTGCCATCAACGTCGCCGGAATGTTCACTGGCCACCACCAGTATGCTAGGAATTCTCTCCTCTCTTCAGTCATACTGTTCTGTTCGCACCTGCCTGTTCATAGCTGGAGTGTGTTGGTTTGTGTAGTTCAACCCTATTAGATTAACAAATGTTTGTTTTAATGTGATTTAGTGAATTTCTTGACTGATCTCCTTGCTCTCTGAGGTTGTTTATTCTCCTAGTTGCATATCATGGCTAACACTTCCAATGAACCTCCATCAGAGGAACCTACTGTTGTTGTTCCCACTTTCACAGGCACCACGGTCGTTACTACGACCAAACTCAATGGTCAAAATTACACTCAATGGTTTTTGTTGTCAAGTTGTGGTTCACAGGGCAAGGTCTAGTTCACTATTTAACTGAGGATGCTCCCAAGTTACCGTCTTTGGGATCAGGTTGATGCCCATATTACTAGTGTGTTGCTTCACTCCATTGAACCTGAGTTACATTCCCTTGTTCAAGGATGTCCTTCATGCAAGATCCTTTGGATTCGTACTATGAATACGTATTCCAGCACTACAAGTCTTATCTATGATGTAACTTCTAATTTATTGCGGATTCAACTTGATGAAAGGGAGCTTGCTGCTTATTTTCACCGATTTTAGAGTGCTACAGCAGAATATAAATGAAATTTTCCCACCACTTATCGCCAACATAGCGAACAGTTCTTTGTGGTTCTCATGCTTCGTGGTTTTCCCCTTCAGTATGACTATTCGATCTCATATTCTATCAAGTGCCACTTTGCCTTCCATGAATGGTGCTTCTCCAACTAGCAATGCTCTTAGCTCTGATTGGCACTCTTTACTCAGAATCCTAGCCAAGGTCGTGGGCGAGGGCGCGGCCGAAGAGAAGGTCGAGGAGGCAATATCCCTCGCCCTTGGTGTTTATTGCGATAGGATGGGTCATACTCGTGATACTCGTTGGAATTTGCATGGCCGCCCCTGCGCTGCTCATTCTGCCCATATGAAGTCCACAAATACGCCTCTCACAGTTCCTGCTTCTCAAACAAGTGCCCCACAATCAACACCTGCATCTTCTTACACATTATCCGAGTCTGAGTATCTGCGCTATCTCCAACTACAAGCTTCTCAACAGGCCACCCAGTCTTTCACAGCATCACTTGCCACTGTTCTTGCTCCAATATTTGCTCTCCTCTCTAATTTTTGCACTTCATCGTTCTTTTCCCCTGTTACCCTAGTTGATGGCTCTTCCACTTCTGTCACTGGTAGTGGATCTGCTTCCCTCTCCCTTCTATTTCTCTTCATCTGTTTTATATTTTCCTCACGTCCCGTGTAATCTTTTGTCAATCAGCCAATTAACTAAATTACTATCTTGTTCTGTCACTTTTACATCTCAATTTGTGGTTGTGCAAGATCTGAGATCAGGCGAGTGGATTGGCACAGGGCATGAGGCTAATGGACTTTACTACCTTGATACTGCTTCACTATTGTTGTCTCCTCTCCTGAACTCATCCATAGTGCTCTGGGCCACCCTTCACTCTCTAATCTTCACCACATGGTTCCTAGTCTTCGTCATGTTCATTGTTATTAACGGCGCGCGCTTCGGCCGCTTAAAGCAAGGCTAGAGGCGATTGGTCGGCGCCTTAGTGAAGGTCGGGCGAGGCGGATGAGGACAGGTGGTATGGAGGAAGTCGCCTCACTCGCCTAGGCACGAGGCGAGAGGCGCAAAAGCGTCGCCTTCATGTCGACCGTATATTTTGACTAGATCTGGAAAAAATATTAGATCTCAACAAATCAACTTAATATTTGCTCAATCCAAGGCCGGAGTTGTCATCTCCTTGAAGAGACAATCAGATCTATACCATTTCACCACCAGAACTCGCCGAAAAAGCTACCACGCGTCGGAGATACCTCGTCTCGTCGGAACTGCATAAACAAGGTCGCTGCTCAGGTTAGATCCAAAGTTGGCTGCTTTGAAGAGGACTCGGATGGTTCTTGTTTATATTTTTAAGAATTTGCCTTTTATGATAGAAACCTCTCATTTTTCAAGAAAAAAGTGTAGTTTTTGATTTAAATACTAAACTTAAAAGTTGAAAATGGTGTTATTATTATCATTTGTGAACTTAGTTACTGGAATTACTTTTATTTATAACTAGTTTATGAAAATTGAACAGCATATAATATTTTAAAAATGATTTTTTCTTAATTATCCCCTTGTTCACCTTTCGGTCGCCCGCTTCTCGCCCTAAAAAGTTACCTCTCGCCTTTCGCCTTTAATAACAATGTCATGCTACTGAACTCTTGTGTGAGTTGTGTCAATAACGCAAACAATGTCATAGTTCATTTGATAATTGTATGAATAAAAGGGCACATGCTTCATTTGAGATAGTTTACTCTGATATTTGTCCTAGTCGTCAAGTTTCCAAGTTTGGTTATCGTTATTTTGTTACTTTCATTGACGATTTTTCTCGTGTAACGTGGCTTTTCTTAATGAAAGATTGGTCTGAAGTATATACAATATTTTAAAGCTTTTATAATGAAATTTACACTCAATTTGGTACCTCTATTCGTATGTTGAGAAGCAACAATGCTCGCAAATATTTCATCTTCTTTAACTTCGTTTTTATCTTCTAAAGGGGTCCTCCATCCGTCTACTTGTGCTTACACTCTACAACAAAATAGAGTGGCTGAACGCAAGAATCGTCACCTTAGTGAGACAGCTCGGACAATTCTTCTTCACATGAATGTTCCAATCCGTTATTGTGATGATGCTATCCTTACAGCTTGTTATTTAATTAACCGTATGTCGTCCACTATTCTTCAGAATCAAATCCGTTTTTCACCATTGTGGCCTCACGACCATATGTATCTCTCCATGTCTTTGGGTGTGTCAGCTTTCCCTTGGTCTGATAAATTAAACCCTCGTTGCATAAGAATATTTTTTTTTGGGTATGCACGACATTAAAAGGGTTATCGTTGCTACTCTTCTGAGTTGGATAAACAATTCATATGTGTTCGATGTTACCTTCTTTGAATCTAAGCCCAACTACAGTAAGTTTGCCGCCCCTCCTCACACTCTGACCAATGAATTACCTCTCCTTGTTCCACTTTTCCCCTCCTCTCCTGCACCCATTCCTCTATCTTCTATTCCATCTTTGTCTCCCGATAATTCTCACTTAGACCGTCCCAATCTCTGTACCTATCAGCGGCGTTATGGCGCCCCCTTACCTTCCACGAATCCTGTGTCACCTGCTATGCCCATCTCCGGTCTGCCACCACTGTCTCCTTCTGATCTGGA